>OY720451.1:15161323-15331323 GCA_963082715.1 Harpalus rubripes
TTTTATTTTGTAATAATATCATCACACCTCAAGATATCCTTCCGGGATTGGTGGATTAAAAAGTCTTGTAACTCCGTTAAGCAAGCAGCCGCAAATTATTTTCTTCTATTTGTTGGCAACCTATTGTCGTCGGCAAGTGTCAGTTTCGTCTGGGGCGCGAGTTGTGAGGCATCCTGTATATGAAGTGTGTTAGGGTGGTGCCTTAGTAATCCAGGGAAATAGTTTTACATTTTATTTGTCGAAGAATACAAAGACGTGTCGAATGTGAATACATTCATCTCAAGTTTCAATAGAATTAGTTATACATTTATAATTTATTTACATTTTGTTATTTAAAATGACGAAGGTATAAAATTTTTACAAAAATAAATAGCAACGACCAAGACATTAATACTGAATCCATCGCTTCATCTTCAAATGTTTCAAATAACAAAATAAATAAAATTATAAATTTGTAATTAATCAATTCTTTTGAAACTAATGATGAATGTATTTACAATCGAAACGTCATTGTATTCCTCGACAAATAAAATGAAAAACTATTTCAGAGATTACTAAGGCTCTACCCTAACTTCTTTAAATTACTTTTTTTAATATCTTATAATACGTACTTAATTTTTAAATAATTATTTTCTATATCTTCAAGTTTAGATTCCTCGTAGTTCTATTCTCAGACATACTTTATCAGAATATATTTTGTTAAGTATTTATTTAACAAAAGCAAGCTTTGTATGCTTTTAAGTACATCATTTGTCTTACATTTGTTAGGACAATGTACATAAGTTCCTTTATCATTTCAACATTACGCTCTAATACCTTTACAATTCATCATTTCCTTCACTCGTCTTCCATTCCTCCATCTTTCAACTTTCAGGAGTAGGTATGACCCCCCCCCCCTGCTTCTTTTCAGCAGGACTACCTACGACGCAGATCGTGATTGTGCTGACAATCGCGAATCGTGATACCGTGACTGTATAATGCGCTGCTAATTGCGAACCGCTTTGGCTACGAGCCAGAAGCCCAGGTGATAGTCAACTGTTTGGAAATTAAATAGACAGGGGAGGGGATAAATGTAGGAAGGTAATGAAGGGGAGTACAGGTGTTGAAAGCAAATGAGATTGTTAGCGGCTGAAATTGTAAATGGGACTAGTTTATTTCTCAAAAAGAGTACGAAGCAGGTGTATTCATATTATTGATACAGAATTAATATATCTAAACAAATAATGATTTGTAATTAAATATTTTCAATTGTTGCTGAATAATTATCAATTGTTTTACACCAATAAATTAATAATTCAACTAAAGAACATATACAAGTTATAATAATTTTAATTTCTGAGGTAAACCTAGCAAGGCGTTACATAAAGCCTAAAGCAACAGTGTACAAGGGACATTTGGTATTTACTTGACTTATGGGTCGATTCTGATCATTATTCTGCAAATTTGTAAATTTTTAACTTACGATTGACAAATTTACAGATAGATTAATTCTGTTCTCATACCTGTAACAAGCTGTTGAATGCTTAAAGCTTTCTATAAAATGTCCCTTGGAGGTATCTTCATATAAAATATTTTTAACGTCAAACAAAAAGTCAAGATGACAAGTGTACTATTATTCACGAAAGATGACAATTCAAGATCATTTGTTCGAAGAAAGAATACATAGGATGTTATATAGCAGTAGCTCAGCAACATTTTGTTTAGACAGAGAATAGTATACAGTGGACCCCCGGTAATCCAGCCCCTGTCTAATCCGGCACCCCCTGTAATCCGACATGACTATTATTATTGAATATTTTTTGACAGTCAGCCCAAAAGCGAAAGCACAAAACGCTGACAGTTAAAGAAAAATGTAATATTTTAGACCGCCTAAAACGTAATGAATCTTTGTTTGTACACAATTACATATTTCCGAATGTAAAGTTATTATTGTTTGTAAGTTCTATAGCATTAATGACGTTAATTTCATAATAAAACGTAAGCTCTCTATTGTGTTGTTTAATTTACTAAATTTGACATACATAATGAAGTATGATTTGTACTTCAGAGTATAACATATAGAATCTTATCACTGGATCTGTAATTTGTCGGATTACAAGGTACTCGTTTGTAAAAAATTCTGGACTATAGTGGGTCTTAGGCTACTCTATAATCCAACAAATTCGATAGTCCGACACTGCCCTGCAAAACGTTTGTCGGATTACCGGGGCTCCACTGTATTATGTTATTAGGAGTAGAAAGCGGTCTTTGTGTTGAACCCAGCTATTGCGGCCGAGGCGCTAGCTGAGGCCTGGCAAGCTGGGTAAAACACAAAAAGGGCGTTCTACTCCGAATGATATATACTACTTTTCTTCAAGTGTTTCAAATAATTTTTTGACATTTTTTTGGAATTTATTTGCTTGTAAAATTTGCAATTTTAGTCATAGCTGGCTGTGTACACTACAAAACACAAACGATTCAACTGTCAAACAACAATTTTCAATATGATCTGTGTTGCTTTTGGCTACTGCCGCCGCCGGCGGAAAACTAAGAAACTAACATTTTTTTACTAGTACAACAATAACAACATTTTTGTACTAGTAGTACTAGTAAGATAATGAATATTTTCTATAGCGTGTGTACAGTAATAATATGCATATTATAATACGCTTGAAGAAAAAGATTATTTGACGTATGTCTATTTAATTTATGTGGTGTGACAGATATACGTAAATGGTGGCATTACTTTCTAACACACTAAAAATAATATTGACGTATGTCGTAAAGTTACAGACATGTAATTATATCTAAGAGAATGCCCTCTGTACTAATGTTTATCCTGTGATTACATTTTAATCAAATTATTATTCTATGGTTTAACTTGAAATCTATAATTTTGTTTTAGGTAAAAACATAGGTGAAGAAGATAAAACTTTGAAAAACGCATTATTTAAAAAGAAACAAAATTATCAGTAATAATATAACAAGACAGTAAAAATAAATTGAAAAAAAATCTGGAAAATTATATTCTAATTTATCCGACTTCCGAATTATATTTAATTAGATTATTTTTTGATCCACAAGTAAACAACGGAATCAGGTTATCATGCTATTATAACGCTATCTACTGTCGTAATTAACTAGATTCATTCTTTTACATGGCTCAGTTGGTAAGTCTGTTTTGACAATTAGAACACACTTTGGCAATGCAAAATAAATAATCAAAAGATATAATTACAAGAAGAAGTTTTTTAGTTAATTTTTTGGTTTATTTCAAGATCAGAAATGGCACAAAATCGGTCTTTTTCGCTCATTTTACTTATGTGTTGATTACTATCTGACATATGTCAATAAAAACAAAAGCTACCGAGATTATTCCAGAGAATAATCTCTAGAGCTTTATTCTCAGTATAATAATGGCAGGATTGGTTAAAACGCAGACACGTGGCACAAAATGGAACATATCGTTGGTTGTAAAAAATGTCAAAAAATGCTAGTGATGCCGTTTAGATCTAGACTTTCTAGACTCCTGTCTTGTCTTGTCTAGATTATCAAGACTAGACTGGCAAGAGTCTTGTCTTGAAATTTCAAAACAAGACAATAATAATAATAATTTTATTTGACTACGTTACATAACAAAAATATTAGTTTGTAGCAGGTCATAATACATATATAAAAATGTTACAAGTTTAAAATACACAATATACAGTGTCATCCTAATGAAGTTACCACGAACGGAGTATTTAGAAAATCATTAGTTGTGTAAAAGCATTCTGATAACAGATATTTCTTTATTTGATTTTTAAACTGTTGGCAATTAAGTGCTCTAATATTATTTGGAACATGGTTATATAGATTCAGATCTAAAGAGTTCCTAGCTGAACTCGCGAGTCTGAAACGAGGAACTCTAATGTCATCAGTTTGTCGTGTCACGTGCTGGTGAATGTCTTTATTTTGTTTGTATAAATGTCTGTTTTGGTGAATTTCTATTAACGATAAGTATATATATATATATATATATATATATATATATATATATATATATATATATATATATATATATATATATATATAAAGTAGGTAGTGGCATAATGCCTAATTTTATAAAATAAGGACGACAGTGTTCATTCTGTTTAGCGTTAACAATCAATCTTACAATTTTTTTTTTGTAATCTAAAGACTTTAATTGTGTGAATAGAATTTCCCCATATGGTTACCGCGTACGACAAGTGACTATGGAAAAGTCCGAAATATATATTTATGAGACTTTCAATGTTTAAATATTTTTTCAAATTTCTAAAGAGGTATATAATGGAAGAAAGAGTTTTACAAGACAAGACTTGCCTATTCTAGATCAAGACTATTTACAAAATTCTGGACAATTTTCAAGACTCTAGATTAACTAGTAGTAGTAGGTAATATGAATTTTTTATTTCGATTTATAACAGTGGCGTAACTACATAGAATTGCGCGCCCCCGCGGGACAGGATTGCGCCCATCATACGGCCTTTGTGCAAAGTATGCAAGGTCAAATGCCGTATAATTGAAAGTTACATTTTTTCAAGGGATGTGCAAATGTATGATTTTCCCCTTTCATGTACAGAAATAAATTGCATAAAAAAAAAGTTTTAAATATCAACTTTTTTCTACTCGGGTTGTTGCGCTCACGGTTAACAATTTTACCAAGAAACGTGTACTAACCTGTCAACAATCGACTCAACGCTGCGTAGAGATATAAGAATAGACTAGATACGTAAGCGAGCTGAAACTGTGATGGTGAAATAGAAAGAGAACGCTGCCGAAGAGTTATCTCTGTCCTTGTCTAATGCGCAAGCGCAGGTTAATCTAGAGTCTTGAAACAATCTAGTCTTGATATCTAGACAAGACTTTAACTAGACTTTTTAATCTAGACTTAGACTTAATCAAGTCTTGTTTAGAAATTTTAAGACAAGACAAGACTTTGAAAGTCTTGTCTTGTCTTGTGTAGATGGCAACACTAGTTTCTGCAATCTAATCTTACATAATTTCTTAAATATATTAATATTGTTAAAAAAAAAAGTTACCGAAATTGCTATTTTATTATCCAAAATTTACCTATTCTCATCTTATTATAACAATATACTCGTACCAATAAATATCGATCTTTGTTGTTAATTCATTATTTATTAAATGATCTGTAACTCATCTGTAAGCTTACAGGCACGGTTTGTGTCACCGTAAAAAAATACGAATTTACTGATTTTCTGTATGCTACAGATGTGATCAGAATTGCAATTTTGATCAAGTTGTTAAAGGCTTTACAGATAAGCTTAAGCCGGTATCCCACTGTAATTTTTTTTATAAAAATGGACGTAAATATTTTTATAAAAACCGTTTTGACAGAATTTTTATGAAAACTGTATTTACATGACGTCACGTAAAAATGTTGATGTGACGTCACATAAATACTGCAGTCTGTATTCATTTTGTTGAAAGCTGCGTTATGATTGGATGTTGATGCGGGCGTGCGCAATGCGGTTGCTTGAACCATGTGTAAAATCATTTTCTAAAGAGGCAGCATTCTTGTTATTTCCTGATATTATTTGAACAGTGGTGAGCGTTTGTTTATATTGAAATTGGAAATAATATGAAGCAAAATAATCAAAATGTGTAGTGTGGTTGCCTGAACAGACAGCGTTTTAATTGATTTGTAAAGAAATGAAGAAGTTTTATACCACACAAAATCGCCTGACTATTATAATAAATACGCCAGGCAAAGTGCGATTTTCAACTGCTAAATGTTATTATCATATAATACAACATCTAAAAATAAGTAATTAAGTTAATTAATATTTACATGCGTTATTCTTTGCATTTATTTTTTCTCCTTTTAAATTTCCGTCCGAATCCTATTTAGAATACTCATTAATCGAAACCAACAAAGTTTTTCAACCAATAATTTTACGTAGTTCTAATATAAATATCTTGATCTATAATTTAAAAGTGTATTTTGAATTACCTATACAAATTTGCAAAAATAAAATATGAAGTAAATGAGAAGCCCATAGAAATGCGCCTCGTTCAAGCATTTTAAGTTGGACCTTATTCACCTATATACTCGCGTCGTACCCTTTAAATAGTGACGATAAAAGGAATAATTTTTTAAAATTTATGTGTACACTAGATAGAATAATGCCCATCTTTCATGTGCCGAAAAATATTGCCTTAGATGAGTGTCACGTTTCTCAATTTAATTTCGAACTATGTTCATGATTTTTAAGAAATGATCTTTCATTCGAAGAAAGTTTCAGTAATTTATTTCATCTTCTATTCGTAATTCGTTGTGTGCGATAACTAAAGCACTGCAATTTTTATTTCTTTTCTCCAGCCATAGACTATTCCACCAGCGATGTTCTGATTTTTTTTTATTTTTTGTATAACTGTGTAACCGTCTAACCCATTACTCCAACAATTATTGCAGCTAACAATTTTTTATTTGAATTGACGTTATTCATAATGAAATTACAAAACGCGACTACCTCTGCAGAACAACGTTCACAAAATGAAGTTTAGTAGTATATTTGGCGCCAATTCTCTTTCATGAGTTATGCAACACTCCATAAAAACGCGTAAAATTTTTTTACAAGGGATGCAGTACTTTTCATGGTACGCTTTTATAAAAAAAATTATAAATTTTTTTATAAAATTTTTTACAGTGGGATACCGGCTTTACATATCTTACAGATGTGATCAGAATCGACCCATTCGTTTCGTTTACCAACAAACTTAATACCCAACTTATACATTTTGAGATTACATCAATCTTAACAAATTACTAAGTTTTCTGTAATATACTATTTTATCAGATATCCAAAGATTGTTTTAAAAACTAATAATGCGATTTTAATCTGAAATGAACAAAATTCTCCAAACCTTTATCTGTCATCTCAAAACTAAATATGTTAAGAATGCATTTGAAATTAACTTTTTAGTCCAAGCAAAGCCAAATTTAATTTTGTTTTCCATTGGTACAAATTAATTAAATGTCATTTAAAATTAATAACTGTTGTTTGTGGCCTGCAATATCTGCTGGTTTCAGAATAAATACAGTGAGTTGCGTGGCGATTTGTAAGTTTGTACGACGTGATTTGCATTTTCCTGTAGATAAAATTATGTCATTATGGAACCTTCATTTGCTGCTGTGTAATTAAATTTATGTTAAATCGGCAAGCACCACCAAATTTTCTTTAATTTAATTCCACCTTCCTATTCTTCTGAGAATATTCTCTGACTTTAAGCAATTTTATTGTAAATTGCTTTCATATTTCGTACATACGTTCGCCGCCTTCGTTTTATTAATATTATTATTACAAATTTTATTTAACTTAACTAGTTTGTTAGTTAAAAAATCCTAAGTCGAAGTAGGCTATGAACAAAGAAACACAGGTATGTCTTAATTTAAAAATATTTAATTAAATGTTAATTTGACACAAGAAATTGTCATAAAAGAAATAAAGCTTTTTTTCTTGAATCTTATTTTAAAAATGGAAATAAATTAGAAAACGGCAAGTGGCAATGTACTGTATCCTTCATTATTATCTTTTCTCCTTAAAATTACATTTCAAGATCAATTTTGACTTCGTGACTTTTGAATTGAATAATGCTCAGACATACGTTATCGTCTACATGGCCTACCCCGAGTTAGGATTTTTTCTGAACACACTGTAACTTTCATAAAAACATGGCCGATGCCACAAACGGTATGATGACATTTATAACGATACTTACTGAATAGGATTTTTACAAAATGTGATTCAGAATCACATCGTTATATTTATTAATAACGATATTTTTACTGAATAAGCCTGTAATTAAGTATATTTTATAATTTTTGTTCGATAAAATAATGAGCCCTTGTACATTAGTTTACAAATTTATTATTTTTTAATTATTTTGTATACAGTGCTTGACCTTTTCCTTTTCAGTAAGTAGCTTACAATACTTCAAAGGTAATGCCATCTATATCTAATAACATAAGTTAACATCGTAGATATTAAACCAATTACCATTCAGTAAATTGGACGCCGAATTGCTCTTAAGAAAATTTAAATGGAATTACGAAAACAATGAAAGTGTTCCCGTGTCTAGATATATAAAAATACATGATCAGAATATTTCTATAACATAGTCTCCATACTAGTATGCCGATTTATATATATATATATATATATATACAGGGTGTTAATTAAAAAAACGGGCCATAGGCGTTTAACATGGGAAATCAGTTTTTATTGCGCAAAACTTCCCATTTAATTTTAAACAAAAATGTTTCAAATAAATGTTGTAGAGAATTAAATTCTACACCAGTATCATTAAACAGATTTTATTTTGCATGTTTAGTAACCTGTAAAATCCAATTTGAAATTTTATAAATATTACTCATTTGTAGTGATAGCCATGAAATTTAAAAAAATCACAAAGAAATGCATATCGTTTGAACTGTCAGAAATTCGATTTTCAATTAAAAATTACTGATAATTATATTCTATCCTAAGTCCTTAAAAATATTTTGTTTTTATAATCTACATCTAAATTATTGCGTACATTTTATTTATTTTTATTTTGTAACCTGGAAAATCGAAATTCTGACAATTCAAGCGATATGCATTTCTTTTAATTTTGTTTAAATTTCATGGCTATCACTACAAATGAGTAATATTTATAAAATTTCAAATTGGATTTTACAGGTTACTAAACATGCAAAATAAATTCTGTTTAATGATGCTGGTGTAGAATTTAATTCTCGACAACATTTATTTGAAACATTTTTGTTTAAAATTAAATGGGAAGTTTCCCGCAAGCAAAAACTGATTTCCCAAGTTAAACGCCTATGGCCCGCTTTTTAATTAACACTCTGTATATATATATATATATATATATATATATATATATATATATATATATATATATATATATATATACATATGGGATGGGGGTGAACGGGGGGTGGGGGACCCGTTTAAAAGTGTTCTTTTCAGGATTTTTGCAAAATACTCCGAAACTATACTGGATGCTCTAGAATGGTGCCGTCGCACCTTCCGCAACACCCTAGAGCCGGCCCTGGTCAGGACTGTAAAACTCTAAACCTGCCATTGCCCTGTGGTAATTAATATACAAGTAAAAATAGTATCACAAAAAATACTTTAAGCAACTTGGTATATTCTTCACCCGGAAATAAAAACTCTTAAAATAAACTTTAATAATCTGCCTGTTTCTGTCCAGATTTAACAGCCGCAATCAAACTCGTCTGAATCAACATGGAGTAAAAATACAAGATTGCTTGTCTAGTGTAAATATGTGTATAGCCGTAATAAATAAAGCGAACTAACTGCTCCAGAGCGCCAACGAGCTCCTTGAGAAAACAAACGTTTTAATCGAATGAGCCCGGAATTACAAATAGTCGTAGCTGTGGCGTCGAAAGCTAAGACCAAGTGCCGATGGCTCAACACAGGTTTGATCTAAAGGGGACCAAACAGATGTTATTTGCACATTAACGAGATTAAGAGACTGATACTCAGAGCAGAAACTAATAACATTATAATGATTCTGATTAAGGTTATTGGACTGTTTAATACACAAATCATTCACTACGTTTATCTCGACGTTTCAAGCCGCTTGAATTTAGTAAATCCCTTTTCAATCTTCGAAATAAACGATCGAGATTAATATTTCAAGCCGCTTGAAAATGTCCAGTCAAGCCTATAAAATAACAGGCTTGGACTTATGAAGCGGCTTGACCTCTGTCGAAATAAACCGCGAAGCTTCAAATAATGTATCTACGCATGCGCACATCCGCAATGTGTTGCAGTGTTACTAAATTCATATCATTTGTTGGTTATTTGCATGTTGCCATATTTTATAAAACTCAGTAAAATGTCCATAAGCGAAATATTTGGATTTTGGAAGAAATAGTATATTGTGTTATTAGGAGTAAAAGTGATACTTTGTGTGGCGAGCATGGAAGACGAGCGAAGCGAGTCGGACAATTGCATGCGAGGCACACAAAGACACTTTTATTCCGAATAACACATTAAATTTTTTTTTTCAAACGCACTATTTTTCTTTTTATTCGCTAATTCTTTGTAGTTTCTATGGATATTTATTTATTTTATTTCTACGCCGGCGGAGTAGAAATAGCTAATTTCTACGCCGCCGGAGTAGAAATAGATAATTTCTACGCCGGCGTAGAAATGAAACTTCTACTTTGTGAATCAAGTCACAAAAATAACATTTCTACGACGTTTGAAAAAAAAACAATTTTTTTTAATGTTTTTAAAAGAGAAAACAAATAACAACATGACAATTTCTATATTTTGAGGTTATATATCTAGCATGAAATTAGATCATATTCCTCTCCCTGCTTGTATTTAACTATCTTTTTTTAGTCGATACGAATTTAAAGAAGCTTGAAAATAACTTATTCCTATTTTCAATCCGCTGATATAAACCAATAGGACTTTTCAAGTAATAATATACTTGAAGCCACTTGAATTGTCGAGATAAACGTAATCATTGCAAAATACACATTGTAGAACATGTTAAGCTTAAGCTCTTCATGAAATGTAATTTATTTTCATGTTATAACCGGGCACACAATACTTGTATAATGCCCATTAACAAGAGTAGGAAATTACCTTTATTGCCACATTAATAAATAGCAAAGTTTAGCTTGGTATTTTAAAAGCAAATTTAAAACAAAGCACCGAAAAATTGGAGTTGCAGACAATTTTAATTTCATGCATGAGAAAGAATCCGACAAATAATTCGCGTCTTGTAAGAGAATAGCTAATGTACAATATCAAACATAAACTAAATAATACGCCACAGTCACCGGACTTAAATCCGATTAAGCAAGTGCGGATAATTCTTGAAAGAAACATATACCATTAAAATCGAAGTAGAATAAAATAGTTATGTTTTCCCGAGTGCTATAATCATGATTATGCCCGCGGTACATATAATGTTTATTTTATTTTGGTCCTCGAAATTCAAGGATTCAATAGGTATATTAAACTTATTGCTTTCCACTTAAATTTAATATAATGGATGAGAAATATTCGTTTTCCGGGAATGGACTGTATCATATTTTGAGTCAGAGCTCAACGTTTCGCCCGCAGTCGTATGGGGCATCTTCAGGAGTAAAGGGGATAGTACTGTCTTAAACAAGGTTACCCGACGTGTCAACCACGCTAGAGGCCGAGCTTAAGCAACAGGGATGGGGGAGACTCAGTTTACAAGGTTACCCGACGTGTAAACCACGCTAGAGGCCAAATAAACCAAGTGACGAAAGGAAGGCCGAGAAGACAGTTATATACAAATCTAAAGATACGGTAGATGACCAAAGCTAATGAGGACCAATGGGAATCGAGTTCGTAATGGTAGATTGGGCGTGTCGTGTTCCGAGAATCACCGGTTTCCACATGTGGCTCAAGAAATAGCCATCATCCCGATTGATGTTATTAGGATGTTTCCATATTTCTAAAGTTTCCCTGTATTTACGTCTGTAAAACTCAGGGACAGGAGCTAAAATACGGGAATTTTCAAATAAGATGTTATGTCCTGTGTTGTGTTGGTGTTCTGCGACCGCAGATGTTAATACCATACCATTACGCAGACAGCGTTTGTGTTCTGACAATCTAGTGTGAACACTTCTTCCTGTTTCACCTATGTATACTGTGCCGCAAGAACAAGGAATACTATAAACACCGCGTGACGACAAGGGTTCGCGTTTATCTTTAGTTTGGGGGAGTATTTCTGAGATTTTTTGTGGAGTCAGTCCATTCCCGGAAAACGAATATTTCTCATGACTCAGACTGTGGAAGCCTACGCAATTATTTAATATAATGGAGTATAATTTGTTTACCATTGCACTCTATAAACAGAGCTTAAAGCGGAAATTTTATTTTGCGTCTACCTCATGACCAAAACATATTATATCAATAATTTACAAGGAGGTTCTATAGTTATTTATGCTACACGAAATGTAGATACCATTTATTAATCGAGGACGATTTGGCGCCCGAGCGACAGCGAGGGCTAGCAAATAAGTTCGAAAGTGGTCAAATGTACATACATCTCGTGTTGCATAGAAGATTTTTTCCACTCTCAATGATTTATGTTTTACCTGTTCATTTTCATTGCCAATGTCAATGCTGTCAAGAAATACATACAGTTGAATATTGATACATTTATACAATCTAAATATACCATGTAAAATTTAAGAAGAACAACGCTGTCATCTGTCACTTATGTCACGTGAACGGTAATTTTTGAATGGAAATATTTATGAAATATGGGCAATTTGGTAGAAATTAAATTCAAAATTATAAATTAAAAGACTGAATAAATATTTGACACAAGTTTAAAATATCTAACTGTTGGTATTTCACAAAGAGGGAGGTAAGTTTAGCTGTAGGGAAGTAAGGATAATCCTTACTTCCCGTCGCTAATTGAAACCGATATCTTGACAGTAAAATACACATACATCCCTAAAAACAATGTCCTAATTTTTTAGGAGTGGGAAAATATTATAAAACACTGGATAGCTAACATACGTTTAACAAGTGAGACAAGTGGTGGGGGGAACGTCGCCATATGCAGGATAGGCAAAACGTCAAACATTCTTTGGTCTATTATTGCATTATGTATATGGTAGTTTTCATGAATACAGTGGTGTTTGTGTTGTGCTCTCAGTGAATAAACACTTAAAGTGAGATATTTTCATAATAAAAGGTAAAATGCCGTCTTCTTTTGCTCTTTGGGTGCACAAATAGACATAGCAACTACAACCCTCTACAATTTTGCAAGTATGTATTGTTGTTCATACTTATAAATGTATACATATTTATTCATACTATTGTTTTATATATTTTACAGATTTCCTTTAAATAATAGTGGTATATTACGATTGTGGATAGATACCATAAAAAGAAAAGATTTGACACCTACAAAAGCATCAAAAATTTGCAGTGATCATTTTCTTGAAACTGATTATTTGAAAAGGCCTGGAATATAATGTAAGAAGATTAAAACCAGACTCAGCACATTCTGTATTTCCAAATTTTCCGCCACTATTGCAAAAGGCATATATTTAATAACTAAATATTATTTTTAAATTCATAGTCCTATTTTATTGTGGATTTGCTATATATGTAATAAATCTATATCATATTATTAAAATAATAACAATTTTAAAAATATACGCAATAAATAAAAAAATCTGTAAATTAATTCCATTTATAATTTGTTTCCATATGTAATTTTAAAGTTGGCGCGTATTTTGCCTGTCCTGCAAATGGCTGCCTTCCAGTTACTTATTTCACAAGTTAGCAATCCAGTGTATATATTTATATCCTTAATAATTTCTTCGTGCCTTCGTTCGGTAGTAGTTCTAGATTCCTCTAATCCATCCAGAAACGCTTTTTTACCGGCGAAATAGTGACTTTTCTGGTTATAATTTGTTGATATTCTGGTGAAATTTGAGCAAAATGTTTACAACTTTTAATACTAAATTGTTAATTGTAACTTAAATGAACACAATTTAAGCTAAGTGTAAGTAATTATATATTTGAACTTGCAATACAAAACCTATGAAAAATGTTTGCTGATTATTCATTTTATGTTTTCAAATCCATGTCATTTAAAATTAATCAAAACTTCTGATATTACCAACATAAAAATCCCTGGTATTTCATATATGGACTATAAATTAAATACATAATAAATTTAGGGAGAAGTCGGCACAATAGTTATTTGTATCACTAGGCCAGAAACTGAACATTTGCGAGAACGAGTTTATTTTGACAGGCTGAGCTGAAAGCGAGGCCTGCAAATACGAGATCTCCCAAAACAGTTTTTGGACCTGTGATACACAACATTTTTTGTGCCGACATCTCCATAAATTTTTCGTATATTTCTCAACACTTTATTCTAGTTTACATAACCTAAAAAATAAACATATATTTTTATCGGTTTTGCATTGCAAGTTTAAATATAATTACTTAAATTGACCTTAAAATGCGTAATTATTTTATATTTATTGAAAATATATCATATAAACATTAGTTATATATATTTTATATACTTTCGCATATTTTCAATGACAGATAGCGGAAACTCAATTAATTGTATCACGTGAAATTAGTTGTAGTTACAAAACAAACGAAACAATTTAGTCCTAAAGTTGGAACTTATAATTAATCTATACGAGATGACAGCATATTACTATTTTTATAACAAAATTTAGTTATATAAGTTACAAATATTAAAGATTTAGCCCTAAAATTTGTAAACATTTTGCTAATTCTTGTTTTGAAAATAATCTTAAATTGACATATCACCAGAGCAGTAATGCCAACTTCTTTTGCCGGCCTAGGTCAGCAACAGCGTATTTCTGGACGATTTTGAGTTCTGTATTACTAGTCAAAATGGACGGATGTACGAAAATAATATTGTGTATCACATGCCCAAAGTCTCGATTTTGTAACTTTAAATTCACTGGATATTAAAGTCTATTAGAATTGGTTAAGAATAATTAATACAAATATGATTAAAAGTTTAAAACTCAACTTTTCAAACTAATCGTAAATAAAAAAAATCTGATGCGGCCAACACATTACCATATAGATAATTTCTTGCGAAAGGTTCTATATTTCCAGTACATTACCTTCCCTCAGTTTTAATATTTTGTACAAATTCCATACAGAAAGTTTCTTAGAATTGATTCTATATTTGCAGTAAAATTATAACACAAACATACTATGTCAATCGCACTTGACATTGAGATCTGTCTGTCAGAATTTTTTATATTATATCAGCTGTTTCCAATGTTATTGCATAGTTGGCTGCTTTATGAAATTTAATTCTTTATAATTTTTTTAAACAATATCCATTAAATATGAAGTATAAAATGTAATCAAATTGTATAGAGAATAAAATATTCTTTAATATGTATAATAACATTAAATGTTTCCAAGGAAATGTGTTAAAATCTTCAAATGAGAGTACTTCCGGTCGACCAATTATAACCAAAATCTAATCAGCTCTTTATAGGGATGTAACGAAGAGTAATACGAAATAATTATAATTTTTAGAATTGTAGTGTTGCGCACGCACACTCGCACACACACACACGCACACACACACACACACACAAACGCACACATACACACACACACACACACACAAACACACACACACATACACACACACATACACACACACACACACACACACACACACACACACACACACACACACACACACACACATACACACACACACATATGTATGTATATATATACCGGGTGTTCACTTTTTTATAGGACATAGGAAACACAATGTTAAAATTTTCATTATGCGTTAGTTCGTTCCCTATGAATTTTAGAACAAAAGTGTAAATACAAAAAATGTTCAGAATTAAAAACTGCATCGAACAAGTTTGAATTTATTGATATAATTCGTTCCTGGCATGAGAGAAACGTAAAATAAAATTTATAATTTTTAGCTATTTACAGTGTGCCATGGAAAACAAAACATTTGTCATTATCATTAAGTTATTACAAAGAGCAATAACACTTCCTATTTCATTAAAAAGGTTTATAATTCTGCTAATAGTCCCACGTGCAGGAATAGGCCGGACCTGATATAATGCACTAAATAAATCTCTCACTTGATTTAACGAATTTCCAGCCAAATACCATTTTATCTATTGAATTTTTTTAGAGATAGTAAATGTATCCATAATTACTGACAAATAATTTAAATGAAGGCAATAATTATTAAATCTTTACGACAATAACAAATGTCATCTGTCAAACTCAAACAGTACGACTGTTTGAATTGTATGTTTTGTTTTCCATGGCACACTGTAAATAGTTAAAAATTATAAATTTTATTTTACGTTTATTTCATGACAGGAACGAATTATATCAATAAATTGCTTGTTTGATGCAGTTTTTATTTCTGAACATTTTTTGTATTTACGCTTTTGTTCTAAAATTCATAGGGAACGAACTATCGCATAATGAAAATTTTAACATTGTGTTTCCTATGTCCTATAAAAAAGTGAACACCCGGTATATATATATATATATATATATATATATATATATATATATATATATATATATATATATATATATATAGACATCATCATTCAAGGGACCCTAAACGTTCTTATTCATTAAAAACTCACCATCGAATTTTTTGACCAAATACAATACCTTCCTTAACTAAAGGTATGACGGAAGGAAAAAGGCCAAGCGTAAATTAGAGAAACGGATTCTACTGCTCCAGACCAGTAGAATGAAAAAATGTACTGTGTAAAAGAGTAAAGAAAAACTATAATTCACCATCAAGCATAAACTATAGAAACGAATTCTATTGAGAATTTGAAATCTACTGTGTAAAAGAGTGGAGAAAAATCACAATTCTGGTTGAATTTCAAATCTAGAAGAATTTAAAGATATAAAATAGATTCCCAAAACTGTTTCGCGAGTGCTTGTAAGTAGCCTCGTCTTTTCAAAATACCTTCGTCATGAACCTATGAAGTAATGTCAGCCTTTGAGAAAGTGGTTTGCATTGTCCAAAACATACAAATAATAAATTAAATATCTTTCATAATTTAACTTGTAAACACATTTTCGTTTTTCCTTTGACGTCATTCTCAATATTAATACTCTAGGCTCAGTAATTGCAAATAACATTATGAGTGACGTCATCAAAAATATACACCTGAATCAACAAATTTAATTAAGGGAGATATACATATACAAAACAAGAAGATATAAAGTGTTTTTTTTTTTTAAATGAGAATTTGGAATAATGCCGGCACTAAGTAAGAATTCGAAAGCGGAAAATCAGAGCACGTATTAAAATAAATACCTAGTCTTAGGCAGGATGTAAAATAACATTTTAAGCCTTCACATAATCATGTTAGATGGTCAATTACGCTCATACATAGTTACGTATTTACCAAGAGCCTGTTAAAACATCGGCTTACATTTATACTGTAATTTTTACATAGCGGTCCATAAATGTTAATTATACTTGAAATGCATACAAAGTATTTTGCAAATACGCAAACAAAAATAGACTCATCCAAGCAACACGACTTTTTAAATTACATATTGCGGATGAATTTTGTAAATATAAATACATCATTTAAATTTTCTCTACAAACTACAATTGACAAAAAAGGAGTCATTTTAAACATCATTTGTTTAAAAAAATCAATATTTGCATATCAAAGCTCTTTGCAAGCGAAAAAGTAACATTTTTCACAAATACAGCCTAAAAAACTAATAGGTAACCATTTTGCGCGAAATGCATGCAGCCACCCGAACAGAGATAACATATCAATTTACATTACAGTCAGGGGCGCACACAGGGGGGCCGTCTTGTAGGTCCGGACCAACGACCAAATATAACTAGACAAAACATTCCCTATCCCTCCTCACTGAATGTTTTGATTTCGGCTGGCCAGACAGAGAAACTAGAGATAGAGATATGTCTTGTCTAGTTCGAGTATTTCTCACTAGAGGCCACGTAGAGTGTCAGTGTATAGTTGTGTTTAGTTTGAACGTTGCTCACTAGAGGCCACGTAGAAGCATATGTATTTTGT
The DNA here is from genome assembly GCA_963082715.1 of Harpalus rubripes. NCBI lineage: Eukaryota > Metazoa > Arthropoda > Insecta > Coleoptera > Carabidae > Harpalus > Harpalus rubripes. Next base: position 15,178,965 of record OY720451.1, read on the forward strand.
CTTTGTTTTGTATTTGTAGTGGTTTTGTGAGTGACACGTTGAGTTTTCCTTAATATTAAACCTTAAAAAATATTTAATGTTAACCTTAAACGTTAACAACGAAATTTTAACTAAGAACACCTGCGCCTATAGTGATCAACGTTCCAAATAGACACTAATACTCTACGTGGCCTCAGTGGTGACCTCTAGTGAGTAATACTCGGACTAGACAAAACATATCTATCTCTAGTTTCTCTGTCTGGCCAGCCGAAATCAAAACAAACCAAATAAAGTTTTGTGTAGTTATATTTCGTCGTTGGTCCGGACCGCCCCTAGAATACATATAGGAGAAAAAAATGAAGGAGCTGACATCTGGTGAGAGATTTGTGAACGTAGCAAATGGGGAAAATGTCACTTTTCAACATTTGTTGGTGAGTGAAATAAATGTTTATTTTAAATATATATGATAAATCGTTTCAATGTTTACATTTTGAAGTAAAAACAACCAATGATATCACTAGTTTGCTTGGACAAAATGGCGGCCAAATGGGGGGATTTGTCGTCGTCCGACCTACCATCTACAGTTCATTTTTTTCTCCTAAAGAAAACAAATATCAATGTAATTACTGAGCAGGTCATAAATAATCTGTCATTTGCAACTAAGGCGAATAGATTTTACTTTTTAGCCCGTGCCACTATTCCCTTTTTATTTCTTGTAATCTAAATAGTTTATTGGTTATTGGAATTTGAAAAAATGTTAAGAAAATAAAAAAAAAACACAAAATTAACTCTAAGATGGCGCTGGACCGCCCCCAAAAAAATATCCTGTGTGCGCCCCTGATTACAGTATTTACCCGTATTTCGTCAAATTTAGTTCTCTGTGTTAAGTTACGTTACATTAAAAGTGTTTTTTGAAAATTTTCAAGCTAAGAAGGCATAATTTTTACAAGTAGGTACAGCCTTTAAAATAAAGATTAGGAAAATCTGGTTTTATTTTTGTAAAATATTATATAAATATCTGCTTTATGTATTTCTTTGTTATATTTTAGCTAAAATAAGACATTACAACAAAAAATTCTAATTTCAAGGATGGTAAACCAAACTTTTTTTTCAGACGTATTGAAATACCTTGCTTACAGCAGAATTTGCAATAATTAAAAGTGTACGAAATATTTGTATTAATAATAGTTACACTAATAATTCTGTTTTATAATGCAATATAATATTGTTATCCACGTCCACGTTACAATCGCATATGCGAATATATGAGTATAATGTTGCATCCAGTGTATTTGCTTAGCATTAAAATCACGTTTTATTTGTATTTACTCAGAGTTAGCAGGATTATTATCCATTTATACTCGTTTCCACGCTTATATGGAAACTTGATAAGATTTTTGATTGATGGTAATCTTACTAATTCTCTTTCTTTTTATTTTACAACAGATTTTCCGTCTACAAAGTTTCAAACTGCCGAGAATAATGTTTTCAAATAGAGATGTTTTCGAGAATATTTTGTGGTCTTATGAATAAAAGACAAGTAAAAATGAAAGTTTTAAACATTTATGTATTCGTATTATTTGAATATTCAATTCTAACAAAATTTAACAGCTTATTTCTCAGGTCATTTCAAGTAAAATAATATTATATAAACATACAGGTTCTATTCCTTTTGGTTACCATAATATAAGAAGTCAAAATTAAGGTCCAATGTCTTAATACCTAATTAAACTTATGTTTAACTGTGAATTAAAACGAAAAATACATCAGCAATTTGACTTCTTATATTTTGACAACTAGAAGGATAGAGCCTAATTTGACAGACATGGGGCATATTATCGAATGTCAATAAGAGTGGGTATAACCCGCGCCAAACGTCATAAGCTGTTGTGCAGAAAAGAAAACCCTTTCTTTCTCCTTCTATCTCTCCAATTGCCTGACCTTTCCCTAGCTGTCTCTCTTCTTTACCAACGCATTTCATAGCTCATGACATTTGGCATCACCTCTACCTACTTTTTTTCTTTTAAAATTGAGAGAACTTTTAATAAAAAAAATGAAACCATAAAAATAAAGTAAAATTATAGTAAATATAAATATCTACAAGCTACAAATAATAATAAATTTCATGAAAAATATCGAAAAATCTAAAGTTTAAAGGGTAAAACAAATTTAAAATATAATAACTTTTATACCAATCGAAATAGAGAAAAAAATAAATACTTTTTACTTCGTTGTACGTAGTAAAGGAAGTATTGTAATCACGAAAAATTCAGATTTTCATATTTCAGCTGAAATATACATTTTGACCATCCCTGAATCCATTTTGACGAATGTTGTCGTGACGTCTGTATGTATGTATCTCGAATAACTCAAACGGTAAGCCGTAGAAAGTTGAAATTTTGTATTTAGGACTGCTATAACTATTAGTTGTGTTATTCCCTTTTGTCATTACATAATTTCCAGAAGTGGTACTTTTACTTGAAGCCTGTAATACATTTTAATGAAAAACTATTTTAAAATATAATCCAAATTTGGTATATGACTTTTATGTCAATAGGAATAACGGTCTTGTGGCCGTGTACCTGAGTGTCAGGTCGCGAATCTGGGGAACCGGGTTCGATCCCGATCGACGCCAAATATTTCCAATTTTAAATGGCACAAAATTGACCCCTGTTGTGCACTCTCCACGCCAGCAATAAGTGCCCGTGAAGTGACACCTGGTAAGCGCCCGCACGGTGCAAATATTTCATCATTACCGATATCTGTGTATACAGCAGATTGGCACACCCAGCAATGGGTAATAAGCCGTGACGATGTATTTATTTATTTAGGAATAACATAATAGATTTTGGTTAGAATAAACTAACCAGAAGTGATGTATTACATAAAGTTGTTAACAGTTTTTCTTGAATAAAATGGTTTTATTTTGATTTTAGAAATAAATGCTTCAAATAAAAATTTTAGAGAATTAAATTCTAGCACATAAAGTATTATTAAATTAGCTCTTTGTAAAAGCGAGATATGTTAATTTGAAAATTATATACTTTTTGGTTTTTCTAATAATTAATAAACGTTGCTATGGATTAGACCAAAAAATAAGTAGAAAAAATTAATGTTAACGTCAAATTACGTCAAATACGTGCAATTTTATGATTGGGGCTATACATCATGTTGGTCTGCCTCTGACGCTTTTTTGTAATTTAGTTATTAAAAAAAATATATATGTATATAGTTTAATAGGCGTACAAGGAAGTCGTGTGTGTCCACATCAGGAGTGCACCACGGAGTGCCTCCAAAAGCTTGTATTCACTAAAAATCTGTGTATTTTGTCTTATTGTACCCTAAATAACCAAGTGCCATCGCAACTACAGCTAGAATATGTTTCCAAAGTCTACATATAAAATCGTCGTTTCAGACCGTGAAACGCTCCAATATGATGTAAAAACAGTTTCTCAAAACATGTCTCCAAATCACCTGAAAATGCGTTTTCTAAGCGAATTACGTGTTTTTAGAGTATTTTGCAGTTTTTTTTTTGGGAAATTCAAATTTGGATTCTAGGAAAAAATGTAAGTTTGTGTAATATCTCGAAAATTTACCCATAGAGAAAATATGCCACTAGATAGACTATAAGAATCTCTAACTTTTCTATTTGAAACATTTTTCTTAATTGAAAAATGAAAATATCTACCAAATTCAGTTTTCCGACATTTTCTAGTAACTTATGATACAAATAAAAAGCATATGTAAGATGGCGTCCTAAAACCACACCACATGTCCCATTTAACCGAAGTCATATCTCTTATATTTTCCGAGATACCATTGGTGACCTTCGAAACACAGATACCTGTATATCATTCCATTTAAAAAAAATCTAATGTGGACACCACACGACTTCCTTGTATGCAAGACTAATATGAAGTATAGACTCAATTATAAAATTGCACATATTTGACGTAATTTAACATTATCTATTTTTTATTTTTTTGTTATACTTTGTCCTAATCCATAGCAAGCTTCATTACAAAAACCAAAAAGTATATAAGCTTTAAATTTACATATCTCGCTTATACAAAGGGCTAATTTGATAATACTTAATGTGCCAGACGCAGAATTTTATTCTCTAAAACTCTTATTTAAAGCATTTATTTCTAAAATCAAAATGAAACCATTTTATTCAAGAAAAACTGTTAACAACTTCAGGTAATATATCACTTCCGGTTAGCCTGTTTTAACCAGAATCTGCTATGTTATTCCAATTGATGTAGAAGTCTTATATACCAAATTTGAAAAGTTTTGGATTATATTTTAATATACTTTTTCATTAAAATCTATTATAGGCTTAAAGTACCATTTCTGGAAATTATGTAATGATCAAAAAGGGAGGTGCGCAACTAGATGTTATAGAAGTTCTAAAAATTTCAACTTTCTACGGCTTACCGTTTTTGAGTTATGCGAGATACGTACGTACGTACGTACAGACGTCACGACGTAATTAGTCAGAATGGATTCAGGGATGGTCAAAATGGATACTTCCGTTGAAATCTGAAAACCGAAATTTTTCGCGAATACAATACCTCCTTTACTTTGTACAAGGAAGTAATTAACGATGATTTTGCTGCCGGCGAAACTTTCACAACAAAAAATGGCATTTGACTTCGCGCGCAACTTTGCAATTTAAACTATAGGTTTAAAATTAATTATAAAGATAATAGCCATTTGTCCCTATTTTATTATTCACACTGTCGTTCCGGTCCCAAGATACCACTGCAAACTGAGTTTATTATGTACGATACCTACTACCTACCTAGTAGTTAGTTTATGAACATATATGAAGGAAAACAGTATTTTTATGTTTTCTTAGATTTATTATTCAGTATTTTTTCAAAACAATCTTTCCACAGTACCGTCTAAACGTATGGGTTCATCTGACAATAATTGTTTGACACCATTCAGTGAAAACATCAACAACTTTTCTTGTTATTTGTGGCAAGCTTATTACACCCAAGTCACAAAATATAATTTTTTGCTAGAATATTCTGAGAAATTTATTTTCTTATTTCTATTTTCTTATTATTTTCTTATTAAAAAGTATATTAAGAAAACAGTTTGAATACATTGATTTTTCCAAATTAGCAAATGTATACAAGGTGTTATGTAAGCAAGGCCGGCCCGATAGGTGAGGCGGCGAGGCGACCGCCTCAGGCGCCGAAATGTAATTGGCGCCAAATTGTGACATACTAAATATATAAAATTTTAATACACTTAACAAAATATGTAAGTAATTTAATGCACTTAAAAAATATTTACAACCGATTCTTCGTTTGCCTGCGAAGCGATAACAGTCCATAAGAAAAAAATCTGATGTGGCCAGCACATTACCTTCCGTCAGTTCTATGTATTTTGTACAAATTTCATACGGAAAGTTCCTTGCTAAATATTCTATTTCTTGTACATTACGTTCCGGCAGCTGCATGTATTTTATGCAAATTTCATACAGAAAATGTATGTCTTAAATTATTATTTTGTCACGTTTTCTATATACAGTGTAATGTATCTGCAGAAATAAAAGATTTATTATTATTATTTCTTGTACATTACCTTAAAGCAGTTGTATCTATGTATTTTATACAAATTTCATACAGAAAGCAAGAGATCCTATATTTCCAATAAAATTATAACAAACACACTATGTCAATTTCACTTGACACTGACATCTTTCAATGAAAATTTTCTTAATATAGTAGCTGTTTTCATAGCTATAGCTACTTTATGAAATTTAATTTCTTTACAATTTTTTAACTCTACATCCATTTAATATTAAGTATAAAATGCAGTCAAATCGTATAGAGAATAAAATATTCTTTAATATTTATAATCACATTAAATGTGAAAAAATGATATTTAACATAGTTTTATCAAGAAAAACTGTTAAAATCTTCAAATGAGGGTACTTCCGGTTGTCCAATTCTAACCAAAATCTAATCAGCTCTTCACATGGATGTAACGAAGAGAAATACGAAAGAATTATAATTTTTAGAATTGTAGTATAGCAGTTATCGTAGACGAAAATTTTGTTACACACACACACACACACAGACACACATACATACATACACACACACATACAGACATCATCGTAAAAATAGTAAAATCGTATTCTAGGGACCCTGAAACGTGCTTATTCATCAAAAACTCACCACCGAATTTTTTGACCAAAGACAATACCTTCCTTACCTAAAGGTGACGGAAGGTAAAAATTGAAATAGAATAGAACTCGATGTATCTATTAATTCTTTGGGTGAAAGATTTAAAATTTTAAATGATATACATTTAATGTTAAACTGATCGCAAAGGGAAACTAATATATTTTTATTTAATTTTGCGAAAGAAACTAAAAAATGCACAAGAAAATAAAATTTTATTTGTAAGTTTAATTTTTATACAATATGTATTTTGAAACGGTGTTGTAGATTTAGCATTAAGAACTCAACTCTTCTAACATTAATATCACTAGTAGCTAACTATAGCAGAAGCTACAAGTTGAACGCAGTTTTTCTAAACAATAAAAAAATATTGACTAAGAATAATTTCCAAAGTAAAACCAAGACTAAAACAATAGATAACAGATTATAAAGATGCTACCGAACTATTTCCTGAAAGAACAGCTCGAAGTATGATTATTTATTTAATAAATGTTTTTTTTCTGCGCAATACTGTTTTTAAACATTTAATAAATATTTTTCCTATTATACACATACAATATTAATTTGAATATTTCAGGGTATTTGACTATATAATAATAATAATAATAATAAATTTAATGCCCAACAGTAGCCAATTATAGGACAAAAATATATAACATACAAAAAAAGTATATATCCCGATACCCGAAAGGGTACCAAAAAGATTTAAAAAGATAATAATAATAATATTTAATACAAAAGATAAATGTAAATTAGATGAAAATATCATCAATTAAAAGATTAGCTGCATTGCAACATAGAAATATAGGAGAATGTTTCATTATGTCAGTACGCGCTGGCGGTAGATGGAACGTTTTGCAGTGCCTTGATGCTAGCCTGGGAACGTGGAATGGTACCCTGGATAGAAGGAAAGGTGCATCTATCTTGTTGCTGATCAAGTTCTTGAGGAATCTAGCAGCGGCACCTTCTCGTCTCTCAGCAAGGGATGTCATGGAATGTCGCTGAAGTAATGATTCCTGCTCTATACCTCTTTCTGGATACACCTTATCGATTTTGAAAGAGAGAAATTTTAGGAACCTACGGTGGATTTGATCCAAAATCTGTAACTGATAAGCATGTGAAGGATACCATATCAAACTTGCATATTCCAGTTTACTCGAGACAAATGCACTGAATAAAGATTTTAAAACCGAAATATCAGTAAAATATTTAGAGACTCTCATTATAAAACCTAGAGTCTTGCTAGCAGAGTTACTAATATTGTTTAGTTGTTCAAGAAAGGTAAAGTTTGTACAAAAAATGACACCTAAATCCTTGATGGAATTGTTTTTCATTAATACAACATCTTGCATCTTATAGGAATACTCTAAAGCAAGCTTTCTACGACTGTAAGTAACAGTGCAACATTTATTTACATTTAATATTAATTTGTTTTCAATACACCAATGAACTAAAAAGTCAATATCTGATTGTAGTTGAAAAGCATCATTAAGAGTATTTATAGGTGAGAAGAGTTTTATGTCGTCGGCATAAGCTAGGACATTACAATTGAATGATGTAAGAAGGTCATTTATAAATAAGTTAAATAAAAGTGGTCCTAGGTTCGAGCCCTGGGGTACTCCTGAAATAGCAATGAATTTATATGATTCGAAACCATTGTACGATACCCAGCAAACTCGATTGTCCAGATAAGATTTTAATAATGAGACGACAGACGGAGTTGCACCTAAATTAGTTATTTTATTTAGTAGTAGCCTATGATCGATGGAGTCAAAAGCACGTGATAAATCTGTATAGATAGTATCTACTTGACCTCTAGCATCTAACACCTCAGAGATATATTGTGAGAAAGAGGCAAGATTCGTTATTGTAGATCTACCTGTCATAAATCCATGTTGTGCCGTAGATATCAAACAGCGTGTGTTGGTATAAAGACATCTATATGTTACCAATTCAAGAACTTTTGCAAAATTATTCAAGATGGAAATTGGACGGTAATTACTGATACATGATTTATCACCTTTTTTGAAGACAGGTGTTATTCTTGTTCGTTTCCATTTCTCTGGAAAAACGCTAGTACCAATTACCAAATTAATAATTATGACAAGGGGTTTGGCAAAGATAAATCTGCAGTCTTTAACAAAAAAACTCGGTATTTGATCTTCACCCGCAGTAAATTTGTTTGGAAAAGAAGCCATCAACGGAATGATATCGTCTTCATTAACCTTGTAAAACTGAAATGATTGATTGTTACTACAATCACTGTGAATCACATTCAATGAACTTGGAGAGAAGAAACCTGAGAAGAAATTTGCAAATGCATTGACAACATCTTTAGGCGAGTTATACTCTTGGTTGTCATCAAGAAGATTGCTTGGAATACGAGTAGTACCGTACTATATGGGAATGCGTAACTAGAAAATTATAAATAAGTGACGTAGATTTTTTTCTTTTTTTGATCAATATAATTTTAGATCTTGTTTTTATTATAAATTACTAACCTATTTTTCGAAAAATTTAAAAGACGCCGTTGTTGAGATTTGCTTCAGGCGCCACAATACATCGACCTGTAAGTATATGTAAGAGAACATAGCTTAATGCTTAATGGAATGTTGAGATGACTGTTTTGAACCCAAATCTGCAGTAATTCGATGTTTAATTCATTTCATAAAGCAGTTGAAGAATTTCAAGGTGGACCAATGAGAAAAAAATAAATAAATATATCATCACGGTTTATTACCCATTGCTGGGTGTTCCAATCTGCTTTGTACACAGATATCGGACCAATGAGAAATAATTTTTAGTTAAAACCGTGATCGTGGTACAAGCCAACGTTTCGGTAACTAAACATCTGCTACCGTCATCAGGTGAACTGAGAACAGATACTGCAACTAATTCCGTAAACTACGAGACTTAGTGAACTGAGGGAAATTTAATTTACATACTATTTTACATTATTTACAGCTTTATTTCTTTTCTGGTGCAGCACTGTCTCACCTACCTACCCTGACAAGCCGCCACTGGAGAACTGATACTGCAACTAATTCCGTAAACTACGAGCCTTAGTGAACTGAGGGTAATCAAGCGTGGTTGGGTTGGGTGTTCAAACATATTAGAGGGTACGTCTTTGGTTGGTTCTGGTTGTTCACTCGGCTGTGGCAGTTCTGTCGTTCTCTGTTAGTTTATTTTCAATAGTGGTTCCTGGTTGATGAGTTTTTCCATATTGGTTTTATCTCGATAATCCCATGTCTTGTCTTGTTTGTTATTATGTTTATCCTCACATTTATTGTTCAATTTTAGTAAGTGTAAACATATGACATTTTCAATGAAAAACAGTTTTACAAATTTTACATATTGTATGGATAACGTCTCCTTACAAAGAGTCTTGGAAATTGAGGATTTGGGTGTCATATTTGACCCTAAATTACAATTTAATTTACATGTTATACATATTACTAATAAAAGTCTTCGAAACTTAGGTTTTATCTTACGAAACTCAAGACATTTTAGTAATATGAGTACCCTCAAGTCATTGTATTTTTCGTTTGTTAGAAGCAAACTTGAATATTGTTTCGCAGTTTGGAATCCACTATATAATAAATATGTCAATGACATTGAACGGATACAAAAAAGGTTTGTTAAATATTGTTCACGGAAATTTTGTCGTTCGTTTAATTCATTGACATATAGTTATACATCATCATTAAATAATTTTAACCTTTTCTCTTTATCTACAAGACGTAGTATTTTGTCATGTGTATATCTCTACAAGCTTGTACGTAATATAATTGATGATGTATCAAGTTTGGGTCATATCAACTTCAATATTCCACGACTACCCATGAGAATCAGCAAACAAAAGTATACTTTTAATCTTAGTCTTGTAAAAACAAACTACGAACTTCGTGCACCACTTAGAATGCTTTGTAGTATATACAATTTATGTGAGATAAAAATTGAATTAGACATTTTCAATGACTCCTTCAAAACCTTTAAAAAGTCTTTATATGCAAATTCAATATTACTGTAATTGAACACATATTTATATTTATTTTTCGCATCTTTCTGCTCTGTATGTTTATTATGTTTACCTGTATATATGTATTACTCAATCCTGAATAATTGGGATCTTTGATCCTGTTGAGTGGTAACAATAAAATAAATAAATTAAGCAAGCGGCTTCTTTGAATATTCGTTTGTAGGTATGTTGTTCCTTGCATATGACTTTTGCTTGGTCCCACAGCAATCGATGGTGATGTTCCCATGCAAAGTCCGCTATTCCGGATTTTGTAGTCTCCCCTCTCTCTGTTTGTCGTAATGTTCTTTCATCCGGATCTCTCGTGGCCTTTTGGTTTCTCCTATGTAAGCTTTTCTTCATTGATCAAGTTGATTGTGAATGCGGAATATTTAAATTGTGTTTGTGTCACTGAACTCAATATTATATTACAGGAATGCGCCATACATTCTATATAAAAATTATATAAAAAATAAAACAAAATTAACAAATGTCAATGTCAAAAAATTAATATAAAAGTTAAGTCACAATATGGTAAAGAGCTATTGCATAAATAGTTGTAAATCCGAATTAATGGAGTCCATTCTTGAATATTTCTTTCTTTATGTAAACAAATTTTTACTTCAAATTATAGAAATTCATTTCAAAATCTAGGCATTTATTTATAAGATTTTTTTAGGTTTTCGTAATAAATAATGTTTCCAACCGTTTTGACTTCAATACAAGAGAAAATGGAAGTAATATTCCTTAATGTTAACAACAGAATTGAATGTGCTAATGTGCACTAAGCACAATAACTATTTGAGACGATTTGACATTTGTGAATGAAAATAATTTAACTCAGGATATGTAAAACAAAGACGGAAAAACCCCGTCATGCTTTCTCTCTTCTCACAATATGAAGCTGATAGTGCATTCCAGTATTATACATATATTCAGTTCAGTGGTTTGTGTAGTAAACCGCGCTTGACTACAGGATAGCAACTATACTTCGTTTCACCTAAGAAAATATCGTTGGTTTAGATAGAGGTATAAATTCTGCCCTTCTATTGGTGATAATGCAAACCTAGTTCACAAAAGGGAAAAAAATATCACCTGTCAGTTGTCAATTATCAAATAAAATCTACAAGTGATGTTTAACAATGTTTTGTTGTAATTTTTAATATTCAGGTCTTGCACATTTTTACAGATAAAAATATTTATTATTGACAAAGTTTTGTTTCACAAATTTAAATTATTTATTTAATGTATGTAAAAACGGTCCGGCTCTCAAGCACCATATACTATTTTCTTACGTGAAATGAAGTATAATAGAATCACAAGAATCTGTCAAAACTCTTTCGCTATTTCAATCAAAACATAATATAAATTTTACACCAAAGTGAACAAACGTTTCACGTCAATTTTGACATTCAACATTTTTTCCAGAGAACACGTTGGGCCGGTCAGTTGCATATTGCACATTGTAACCATGGATACGTATCAAAAACACATTGGAAAATAAACCATCAAAGTTAACAACGTGATTAAAGTTACCTTAAATAACATCCTGTATTTTTGTAGAGCTGTACAATAAATACTTGTGTTCCGGCGAGACGAGACAAGATGAAAAATTCATTGTCTCGTCCCGTCTCGTCTTAAATTCATAAACTTATGTCTCGTCTCGAAATTTTTCTCGTCTCGTTTAATATAGAGTCTTGTCTCGGCTGTGATTCTCACCTAGATTTCTTAACGCAAAAGTATTAAATATTTAATATTTATATTGTTTGTTTTATTTATAGCTATTAACATACCTAGGAATGTTAAGCACATCATAACTTCCGCAGATGTAAGTTTGAAATCCGAGCTCGTAGAGCGAGGATTTTAAGACATCCAAGGCTTGTTACGATTCATAACATCCGTGGTTTGTTCAATAGTTTATCGGTTTCAGAAAATTAAGACATTATTGATAAATGTCATTTTTTGAAATTCTCTCATTAATGCTACTTTCAGATTGCTATGGTTAACAGAACAAATATTTTGACATATGTCAATATAACAAATATTCAAATTATGTGCTTTGTTCCTCATGTTTATTACTTTAGAATAAAGTAAACCGTATTTAGAACGATAGGCTAACGTTATCTGTATGTATTAATGTAGAGTATTGTATTTTCATTTTATTTTATTTTCATTTTGTAGATCGTTGTTGACAAGTCAGTATGGTAATAATATTACAATTAGTGCGTTCGGCTTGTTAGCTCTAATGGAGTTGGAGTGGAGTACGGAGCGTTGTCACGTGACCTTAAATCTTTCGGAGCATATAGTAAGCGTTCGGCTTGCATAGGAGTGTGGTAAATGAACTGTCAGCTGTCATTTTAAATTTACAAAAATAGAATTGTAGGTACTGCATTTAAATAAAATATTTAATAATTACCTATTTATTTATTTTATAATCCAGATAACATGTGAATTATATATATATATATATATATATATATATATATATATATATATATAAATTAAAAATAATAATAATAAATCACTCTTCCCTATTTTCTCAGCATGAATACAGAGTACCTATTTTTTAAAAAAATACTTACAACCACAATACCGCTAAGAAAAATAGCTAAACAAAGAGGTAGAGTAAATGGAGTTAACTCTTTTAACTCCACTCCGTTTACCCGAACGATCAAGGAGTGAGATCTATTTACTCCATCGTACATACCCGAACGGTTATAGGAACACTTGGAGTCAAAAGAGTGAAAAGCGTTAACAAACCGAACGCACCAATAAAAGATACAGTTATTACTTAGTTACCAGCCTACTTTTGTACATGCAAACAAAGGAATAATATCCTGAAACCGGTAAAATTAATTAATATAGGAAATATGACAACATAATGTCAAAAATGACACCGATTTTAGTGCGTTTTAAGAAACGCTTAATATTTTCTTTACAGCGCAAAAAGCGTTCATGTACTTAAAGAATAAATAATAGATTAAAAAATTTAAATTTTATTTTATTTTCATTTTATAGACCGTTGTTGACAAGTCAATATGGTAATAATATTACCGTACAGATAAAGTTATTATTTACCTATATCTAAATTAAATTTTTAAATAAAAATAAACATTATTGAATGGTTTTTGCGGTAGTTTAAATGATAATTTCATTTTTCGTCAATTAAATAATTAAAATTAAATTTTAAAAGTTCCCGCCTGAAAATTCATAAATAGGCAATCCATGATACATTTAATTAGTGACTTGGTTTTTAAAATTTTGTTTTCTCTTAAACCTATTGGCTCGTACCATGATCACGGTTTTAACTAAAACACTGTTTTAAGAAATGTCAAATTTTATTATTTAATAATAATAATAAATAATATAAAATTTATTAAAACATGATTTTAAAGCAGAACATAGTTTGTGTTCAAACAAATATTTTTTAAAAATCGTTCTTTAAACATAAGGGAGAAATTAAATATTGAAATTTGAATTTGACAGTTCTTAAAATAGTGTTTTAGTTAAAACCGTGATCGTGGTACGGGCCATTGTGATTATTCGATTTAAAGTACTAATGTTCACCAAGTTGCTTATGAAATGTATTCAGTTTTGCCTATTCTTAAAATTTCAGGCGGGAAAATTTAAAATAGGCACTCTGTATATGTATATTCAGTTGCACTGAAAACTCGATCAGATATCCAGCGCTCAATGTTTTGTAAAATATCTCGTTGAATTTTTGATGAATATTATTGCGCTTACTTGTCCATCACATTTTATCATATTCATCTAACTCAGCTGTCGACTAATTTGAAAATTTTTCACATTAATGTAAATAAAAATGAATAATGAGGAATGACATTTTTCAGAAAGTATTATGAATGACAGATTCATAAAAATTTAATACAATGGTATTTAAAATCTGTCATAACCATAATGAATTAAATTTCGTTTTTAAACTAACAAGAATACAATAAAAATTTCCCTAGTACAATACAATCTACACTTCTGATTGTTTAGAAATCACATGTTTACATCCAAACTCAAATAAATTTTCAATTTCTTCCTCTCTCCACCAAAGGTAGAGCTACAGGGATGGTTTTAAGATCTCTAGAATCCAGAAGTCACTTTACTTGAAGCTCAGAATGGTTTTTAATAGAAAAATACCCTTTAACATCATTTTGGGCGATTATTAAATTTTCTACAGGTCTGCATAAGTGCTTTTTGTGTAATAATATTTTATTGATACATTTATAAAAGAATCTAAATAAAATAAGTACATTCAATTTAACCCATAATGTAACTCGTCGAAAGCAACAATATTTCTTAATAATTTTTTTTTTCTAAAACTTGTAGTTTTTGAGTTTAAATTCTTTAAAGATTTGTATAAAATTTAGTTACCTCCCAATAGTCAGATCGCTGCTGCCCTCTGCTGTTTTTTTACAACTTTGAATTTAAGTTCGATTCACACGGCACAAAAATTGTCGTGTTTGCTTTCTTGCAGACAGAGTAATTAATAAACGATCAACGGAAAATATATTTATTATTAATAAATTCGTAATAGTACAATTTTTAAAATAAAGAAATTTAATAGTTTAATAAAATTTTGTATTAAAACAAACTTCGAAACATCTGTGAATAGTGAAAGAGCATAGTTATGAGGTTATGAGATGAGTTATCGTATCTTAATAGTTTAAATACGTTATTCAAATATGTAAATACAAACTCTTGTCCTGTTAAACGAGGTTTATGAGTACCAATTAGTCGTCCAATTATTGTTACCGCCCAAATATTGTTTAATGAAAATTATTACAGTATGAAAATTTTCGTCTGCCGTAATGTGTATTTTACACTAAAGACACCACCTTTAGTAAACCCAGCCTCATCAGTGAACAATACTAGCCATTCGCAAAATTTGAAGTCTGCTATGTGCTGAAAACCTTGAACTTGTTGAACATAGTGTGGATATAACTGTTGCTTTAAAAAAAAATACGTAGAACGACTCGTCAATTTACGGGGTTGTAAAACTGCTAAAAAAATATGTGATTTCAAGAAAATGTTATTAAGAAATATTGTTGCTCTCGACGAGTTATATTACTGGTTAAATTTAATGTACTTATTTCATTTACACCCTGTATAAATCCCGAAGGCTATGCTTTAAACAGAAACAACTGTATGCTTACATAATACGATTTTTGCAACAAAATTTATATGAATTTAAAAAAATATTGTTGTTTAAAGAGACTCAAATTTGAAAATATCATGAAATATCCATTAGATATTTTACAATTAATTATTGTAATTTGTATAATATTTGAAAAAAGTCCATGATCTGAAACACAATAAGACGTCAGAGTACATACAGTTTAACGTGTGACAAATTATGACTTACTTTTAATTATATTAATATCGTAGATGATGGACAAAATGTTTTGCTATTGGCTAACAATGATGCGCTGAATGTTGTCATGAAAAAACCAAGCCCGAAAACATCCAGTGGGTTTTTTCGGCAAAAACCCACTTGAAAAAAACCGTTACTAAACCCAGTAATTATAAAAATTTAGGCATGTTAAAGAATTGTATAAGTTTGTTTGCATTTATTTTTACCATCATTTGTTTTAAGAACATTTGCCCAGTCTAGTGACTGTTTTCATTGTTTTCTCCCACATAACCCTCTACTTTCGGCAAGATGACTATTATATATTATATTTTAAGGCGCATCTAAACATTTGTACTCGTGTTTCGCCTTGTTACTCGCCGAAATTCGCGAGTGGCATTCGCAAGTTCGGCCCCACACCGCGAATGAGCATTTTCACACTTACCGAGTGTAAAGACAGATTTCGCCGCATCGCTACGAGCCTTTGATTCGTCCCCAAAAACCGCTCCCGGAGCGAGCGCTACGAGCGGCAAGGCGAGGAACGAGACGAATGACAAATGACTATAATACACATTTGCATTGCCACTCGGTTTGCGATTCGACTCGCCATTTCTGCGAATGTATAGATGCGTTTTTAAACTCAACTACGAACTAAATAATAGTATGTTCATCGAGTTCATCCAGAAACCAAAACACAAGCGGTACGGCGAGCTGGTTATTACAAGTTTGCTAGAACCTAGAAGAGTATACACATGAAAATATCAAAACGCATCTACACATCCGCAGGAATGGAGAGTCGAATCGCAAACCGAGTGGCGGAGCAAATGTGTAGTCTATTCATTTGTCATTCGCCTCGTTCCTCCCCTTGCCGCTCGTAGCGCTCGCTCCGGGAGCGGTTTTTGGCGACGAGTCAAAGGCTCGTAGCGATGCAGCAAAATGTCTTTACACTCGGCAAGTGTGAAAACGGTCATTCGCGTTGTGGGGGCCAACGTGCGAATGCCACTAGCGAAATTCGGCGAGTGACAAGACGAAACACGAGTACGAATGTGTAGATGCGCCTACACGAATAAACTTGTACAGTTTAGTAAAAATTGTATTACATTATATTGTAATTTCTTGTATTACATGAACAATGTAATAATTTTTCTTAAAGAACCTAGAAATGGGTTGGGTTTGTTCAAAAAAACCCAGTGGACTGGGCATATCACGAAAAAACCCGGGTTTTTGATAACCCTGGTATGTACTCCGACGTCACTGGTGTGGGGGTTGTTTTCCATGACTATTTCTGGCGTCAATCTTTTTAGTTAATTATTTACGAAAATAATAATAAAACTATTTATTATTATTATTATTATTATTATTAAAATTGACCCCTGTGGTGCACTCTCCACGCCAGCAATGAGTGTCCGTAAGGTGACGCCTGGTAAGCGCCCGCACGATGCAAATATTTCATCATTACCGAAATCTGTGTACAAAGCAGATTGGCACACCCAGCAATGGGTAATAAGCCGTGATGATATATTTATTTTATTTTATTTATTATTATTATTATTATTATTATTATTATTATTATTTTGAATTACTACGAAAAATATTGCACATAATTTAATAATTTTAAAAAAATGTGAAATAGGCTCTTTCTAAATAATTAATATAGGCCGTGTTTTAAGAAAAAAATGACAAAATAAATTTGAATTAATATGTCGGAAAAATTCTGGAGAAGAAAATATTGATAATTCATTAAAAATTGTACCAATAATTATAAAATTGCAAAATAAGAATACATCATTAGTAAATAACTATATAGGTATCTATTTCAATTAACAAAAATTAAATGGCAGGAGATATTGTGTTGGTTACATCATATTTTTACATTTACATCCTATTTGTATTGTCGCATTGTTGAGATTTATTATTTTATTATTTAAAAAGTCATATTTTACTTTTATATTTCGATATTTAAAATCTTTATCATAATATGGCTACATTGTGTGATATTTAACCTAGATATACGAGTAAACATAATAACGATATATAAAACTACAGAAAACAGCAATATTTTTCATTTTATTTCCGCTATGTTTAGAATTTAAAATTGAAGTTGATATAGTAAAAGTAATTTATACTTTTATAACAAAATACACAGTAGATACCAAATTGACCATTAACGAAACGTATTACTTACATTATCTAACAAAGGCGGCAGATACGCGATTACAAATTTAGTAATTTGCAATCTGAATAATTAATTGATCATCAAATACAAATTAACTTCACTGCAAACAAAAGAGTATGTCAAAATTTTCACATAGGGTAGGGTAGGGTAGGATATGAATGTAATAAATATTAATAGGACATTAACACACACACATGGCATTCGTATAATATTAAAGAATGATTCTTATTTTTTCTTTTTTTAATAAACACCAGAATGAGGTGTTGCACGATTTTTTTTCTTTGTTTTAATCGAAATAATAAAAAAATATTTTAGCTGCATTTTTTATTTTTTTCATATTACTCTTTATTCATGAGAAAATTGTATATGAAAATATGTTTAAATTTCCGCTTCTCCTTTCGCCTAATGACGTTCGTAAAATACTAACCAATGAGGGTGTGGCTTACATTTGCCGCCGACAGAACTTAAACGAATACAGCCATGACAGCTGTTAACTATGTAGGAACTAGTTTCTAGTTCTATCCAATACTGATTTTTACCTTTTTTATGGAGCGCGCTTCTACATTATATTCTTATGAGGAGTTTGCTCCATAAGAGCGCTTTTATTATAAAAGTGCGCTCGGAATACGGGCCATTGTCTTTATTCAAAAAAAATTGGTGGTGAGTTTTTGATGAATAAGCACGTTTTAGGGTCCCTAGAATACGATTTTACTATTTGACGATGATGTCTCTATGTATGCGTGTGTGTGTGTGTGTGTGTGTGTGTGTGTGTGTGTGTGTGTGTGTGTATTCGTGTGTGTGTATGTGTATATATATATATATGTGTGTGTGTGTGTGGGTGTGGGTGTGTGTCTGTGTCTGTCTCTCTCTCTCTGCTATAATTCTAATACAATTCCAATAATTATAATTCTTTCCTATTTTTCTTCGTTATATTCATATGAAGAGCTGATTAGATTTTGGTTATAATTGGTCAACCGGAAGTACCCTATTTGAAGATTTTAACAGTTTTTCTTGAAAAAACGATCATTTTTTCACATTCAATGTTATAAAAATTAAAGAATATTTTATTCTCTATACGATTTGACTGCATTTTATACTTCATATTAAATGGATATATAGAGTTTAAAAATTATAAAGAAATTTAATTACGCCATAACTTTGAAAACAGCTGCTATACGAGTATTAAGAAAATTCTGATTGAAAGGTGTCAGTGTGAAGAGCAATAGAGATAGAAGATATACTCATTGGGATCTGCGCATAGTAAGAATAAATGAGGTCCACGGCGTTTGTTTCTAAAAAAATTAGACGTAAAATGTGAGAAAAGTCTCAGACAACTTTAAAAAACTTATCGAAGGAAGTTATAAAAGCTTTTATTGAAAATTTTTGACGTTTTGTTCGACAACCCAACTGGCAATTGTTGGCGCCATTTTACTTTTTATTTGTAGCGATAGAAAGAGATAGCCGTTATATTGAAAAGGTCTATTGACATAGTATATTTGTGTTATAATTTTACTGGAAATATAGGATCTCTAGCTAAAACTTTCTGTATGGAATTTGTATAAAATGCATACAACTGCCAGAAGGTATTGTACAAGAATTAGAATCTTTTGCAAGAAACTTTTTGTATGAAATTTGTATAAAATACATAGAACTGACGGAAGGTAATGTGCTGGCCATATCAGATTTTTATATTTTGTTTAGACTTTTCATAAACTGTCAACTCTGAAAATATATTGTTCTCAGATTTGGAATCCTATCTATAACAAATATAAGTACATTTGTAGATTCATGGCAAAAAAATTTCATAAAAATATATAAATGATTTTTATTTTGGAAATAGTCATCCGAATAACATTCGTGGTTAAATTTTATCCTGGAAAAATTTTCCGATTGCTTTACTCGAGCATGTTGCTAATTTATCTCGTGACATTGATTAAAAATCACTCGTTTGACAACTCGTGATTTTTTTGTCAATGCCACTCAATAAATTGCTAGGCAACCAGCTCTCGTAACAATATGGAAATTTTTCCGGCAAAACTTTACCACTTAGATATTATACAGACTATTTCACTCATAAATATATAAACCAATCCAAATTCAAAACACTGACACAAAAAAAATTTCGCACCCTTTAAGCCAATAAGATCGTCGTATTTTTACAAGTGAGATTTGATAAGCGAAATGTTTTTGACGTTTTAGAAATATATTGTTTACATACATGTCAGTCAGTATAATTTCAGTGTTATCAGCTTTATTAAAAACGAGTCGATTCGGATAGGAATCTATTTAAAACGTTGAAAAAGCAAACTGAAACATAATACCTCTAAACACAATAAAAATTACAAGATTTTTGTCAAGAAAAAATTATATAAATGATTACCTTTATCCCGGAAAAAATTTCCGATTGCTTTACTCGAGCCTGTTGCCAATTTATCTCGTGACATTGATCAAAAATCACTCGTTTGACACTTGATTTTTTTGTCATTGTCACTCAATAAATTGCTAGGCAACCGGCTCTCGTAACAATCTGAAAAAATTTCCGGCAAAAATTTACCACTTATGATATTATATATAAGAATTTATTTTAACATGCAACATATGGTCAATCACTTCCATGGTTACACACTACTGTCAAAAAATAACAGCAATGTAATATTTGTCCATTTTAAAATGCAACATTATAAATAGTACTGCAGCACAGGAGATACCTCCAGCATACATCACAAATGGTGTCAATTCTTTCTACGACCAATTAGCATATTGCCTCAGTGTGAATGGAGGTATTTTTGAACATTTATTACATTAAAATTATGAATTTTTGTATGATAAATTTTGTTAAGATGTGCTATATTAAGGTTTCGATTTTTTCGTTAATTGTATGTAGGCTAATTTATTGGAAATTAGTACTATTGATAATACATACAAATTTTTTTATGTTGCATTTTAAAGTGGACAAATATTACATTGCTATCATTTTTTGACAGTAGTATGTAACCATGGAAGTGATTGACCATATGTTGCATGTTAAAATAAATTCCCTGTATATGAATAAATGCCAATATTCTCAGCGTATAACCTCTGCTAATTTGACGACTACAGCTGCAACATTTTTACAAGTAGGCATGATGCTGAAGTGATTCGTTTTTTAATTATATGAAAACTCGCAGAAATGTCTTGTAGGAAACGCTAAATGTCGGAAACGATCGATGCATGATAATACAAATGAATCTTTATTCAGCATAAGTGTCCGCGTTGATGCCTTGTAAACACCCGTACGGCACAAATACCTTATTATAATCACCGATATCAGCGCATAAAGCAGATTGGCACACACAGAGAATAGGGCTGTTGCAAGAATTTGTATACGCCTTCTAAGTATTAAATTTAAAAAGATATCATTATTTAAATAGCCTCAAATTTGAAAAATCACCAAATATCCATTAGATATTTTACAATTAATTTTTGAAATTTCGATATTTTGAAAAAGTCACGAGATCTGAAACAGAATGTGACTTCACAACACATACATCTTCAACGGCTCCAATTGGTCCCTTATAGTGTCAATTCTTTGTGTTTTGTTACAGGTGTTATGATAAATATATTGTCAAAGTTGTCAAACAAGTATCAAATTTTTGATTTTGGTTCGTGTTGTTAGATAATACGAAATTCAATATAAAATGAGTAATTTACATTATCGTATTGTGCCTTCTTGCAAAAATGCGCAAGGAAAAAACCTACTATTGAATTTATAAATATGACGATGGTTGGGTTTTTACATTTTATTTTGCCGTAACTCTTTAACACACCTTATTTCGGCAACAGTAAAACAGTCGTTTTCTGATATAATTTCAGCCATCATCTAGCTTTCGATTTTCGGTAAACTGTCCGACTTAGCCTTGAGTGTATTCTGTATTAGCCATTATTACTCATTTATAATGGAAAATGTCAGCGTCAAATGTCAAATTAGAAGTTTGTTATTAACATGTGACAAACTATCGCCTACGTTTATTTATTCGAATAGCGTTTTCAGCTTAATAGTTGAGTGCGCACTTTGTGCACTGAGCGTTGTCAGCTTGTCATTGAGTGCAAAATTTAGTCAGCTGATGAGTTTTCAGCTTAAGAAAAAGTTGCACCGTGCACTGGCTCAGTGCGACTTTTGTGCACTGACTCCTTAGGCAAGTGCAATGGTGTCAGTGCAAATATGGCGGCTACACTAGCACTGCCACCGGATGAGGGTAGAACTCGTTCAGTGTGGTCACGTGATAGGTGGCACTCAGTGCGCACTTTCACTGTGTAAGCCGAAAACGCTATAAATAACAAAAATAAATGTAGGTAATGGAAAAACTGTTTTTATATTGGTTGTGAATGACGTAATGTATTTGCTTCTACGACACAGGAGTGGGGGGTTGTTTTCATTACTATTTTTGGCGCCAATACTCGTATTTAATTATTTACGAAAATAACAACAAATTATTAAAAAAATAATTACTAATAAGAAAAATATTGCATAAACTTTCATTTAAA
This sequence comes from Harpalus rubripes, assembly GCA_963082715.1. Taxonomy (NCBI): domain Eukaryota; kingdom Metazoa; phylum Arthropoda; class Insecta; order Coleoptera; family Carabidae; genus Harpalus; species Harpalus rubripes. The sequence goes on from OY720451.1 coordinate 15,201,221, forward strand.
ATACTTTTTGAAAAATGTGAAACAGACTCATTGGGTAATATGCCGTGATGATATATTTCTTTAATTTTGTTTTTGTATAAACCCAAATGTTATTTGTTAGGTATGATAAGAAATAATTGGAGATGCAGTCTTGGTAAACAGTGTTTATTAAATAGTAATTTGATTAACTTTCCTACGTTTTGATTCCAAATGAATCATCATCAGGGATAATTAAAATTTAGTTGGAAAATATCACACATTACAAAATCAAAAATCTAAGGATGAAAATGTCGTCGAAAGGTATCAGAGATAACAAAATAAGTGCAAACATCAGAAACAACTAAAGATAGCTAATATTATTGTTTGTTATTGTTCACCACCATATTCTGATTTGTCACAGTATAATGAATTTCTTGAAAATAGTAAATTTCTTGTTCATACATATTTATTGTATTTATTTACATTGTTTAAAGTTCTGTGCTGCGACCTAAATATTTTATTGTAGTTAAAATTGCATATAATAAGTTTTCTTTGATTTCTTTCTGCACTTTAAGGACCATTTTTAAAATTTATAGGAATTTATTGGACATATCACTAACAATAATATCTTTGGTCATCGGTATTTACTCAACGTTTTTGATATTATTTATAGGAGAATAAATTTGTAATGAAAAAAAAAACCAATCCAATTTCTTATTTATTTTGTGTTTGTTTCATTTATCAATGTTACATTCTGCTTCTATCAAGGCGTCTACTCTGAATGACATAATGATAATGTAATCAAAACATCCAAAGTAACTACCCGACGTACAATTGTCAATTCTTGATGACGAAAGTTTTCTGTTGTCAAGTAGGTTGACGTCATAGAATCGTAATGTTTATTTAGAATTGAAATGTTTAGCAGGAAATTAATTATTTTTGCTAATTTTAGATTTGTTTTTTAAATGTCAGCACTTTTTTTCTAATTATGACGATAGTTATTTTGTTTGAATTTGCAAATGAAATTTCATCCGAATTCGTGATTCGAGTAAGTATAGTTTCGTTAAAGTGGTTTTTGTAAAGGAATTAATTGAATAAACAAAAATAGAATATTTAATAACAAAAAAACGAATACTCGTAACAGAATTTTTGAATTTACTGCCAATTTTAAAGAGATCAGAATAAAATAATAATAACAGAAACTTTTTTTTTCTACTCCCACTTGAAAAAGTTATTATTTCTTCACAATCTGCAGAATGAATATGTAGGCAATACTAGTTAACTGAACGGATATAATTTCATATCCATTCTAGGATGGATATGAAATCCACGAATCACAAATCTCGAAGTCGTGTAACCCAGGCAACTGTCTATTCATTTATTACAAGATTAAGAAGACGAACTATACAAATGTCATGTTTGACATTTCAATGTTGTCATTTAGATGGAAATATTTTCGGTATAAAAAAAGATTTAAATAATTTAATAACAATTAACTGAATTATATTATAAATTAATTGTAAGTATTGAAAAACGACGTATAAAAAATGGAAATCAGAACGGTATGAAATATCGTATTGCCAAGTCAAGGTTATCCTTTAGATTTGGCAATAAAAAATCGTAAGTAGTATGTAAAAGTATTGTATACTTATAAAATAAAATATTATTTTAATAACAAATGTCATTAAAAAAGCCTAGGAAAACAAGTAGGTACATAAAATGATATTAATTAATAATGTTCAATAAAATTTCAAATTTCTATAGTTCACATTTTCCTTCTTTTCATTAGTCGTAGAAAAAGTATGCTGTACAACTCGAGTGGAATGTCCATATCGCCTTCAACCTCATGCGATATGGACCTCATATCCACTCTTGTTGTACAGACTACTATTGCGTAGTACCTATACAACAATTTACATTAGTTTGAATGTATTTATAAATATATTTAGTCTTTCTTTTACATTTATTTATTTATTTTTAGCTTTTCCAATATGACATTACAAAAAATATGTTATTTTGCAAAAATCAATGTAGACATTGTGGTATACGTTGTTTCACTGACATACTTCCTAATGAATGCTAATTATACGAGACATTTACATTAAACGGTACCACGACGGTACGAACATAATAAAATACCATGACGATATAGTTTTGTCTGTTATGTATTATGACAGCTTGTGATGCATATGTCATGTTTCTATCAAAAGTAGAAAATATCGTGCAATGTTTAAATATTTCTCAATTCCGACTTGGCTATAACCGTGGCTATAACTGTCCTTACTCTTGTCAAAGAAGAAGAAGAAAATCCAGAAAATTTTACGAAACGCTACTATTTTTTATGTACTTTCTGTAATAATCTGTAGTGTATATTTCACGGTTTGTTATAAGCAGAGAACTTTTGTTCAATAAATGTATATGTATAATCATTTCTCATTTCTGGCTCATGTTGAATACATTTTGGTTTAACTAGAAGACAAATATGAAAAAGTTAAAAACATGTCAAATGTCAATCACCTACTAGCATATGTTTACTTTCTCTCGGCTGATTTTGGCATGAACGTCAACTTGCCGTGCACGTACTCTTCAAACACAACCTTCCACTCCCCCCTTGCATGCAGACACTACACTGTTACTATGATACGTAAACAGTATTCTGAGCTCGCGACTAAGCCCGACTAAGCAAGCGACTAGCTAGTCACCCGACTAAAATATATTATATTGTAACATTATGATAGTCGTGCGACTAGCTAGTCGCTTGCTTAGTTGGGTGCTCAGAATACCAGCCAGTATTTATATATTTATGCTACTTTTTCCTTTGCTTCTTGGAAATTTTGAAATAATAGCATGATTATAGTAAGTTTTATTCCTTCTCAGATTGTCACATAATGTCCTGTTGAGTTGATTTTTTTTGCAATAACTTTGGATTAAAAAATATTTATGGAAATTATAATTATTTAATTATTATTATTATACACTAATTATATATTTTCTTCCAGTTCTAATCTTGAATTATTTTTACCTTCCGTCATACCGTAGGTAAGGGAGGTAATGTGATCGTGCCAAAAATTCGAAAGTGAGTTTTCAGTAAGTACGAATTAGGATTCCCACACGTTTTTACTATTTTTACGATGATATATATATATATATATATATATATATATATATATATATATATATATATATATATATATATATGTGTGTGTGTGTGTGTGTGCGCGCGTGTGCGTGTGCGTGTGATGAGTTTTTCGTCCACGATAACTCTTATAACTTCCAAATATATCTATTTTCCGTATTTAAGCTTTCTGCATTCTTATAACGAGTTGATTAGATTTTGGGTAAAATTGGATAAATGAAAGTGATACTTTACTTGAAGCCCATATTAAAATATAATCCAAAACTTTTCAATTTTAGTATTTCAGACTTTTATCATGAGAAACAACATATTAGATTTTGGCTAAAATTAATCAACCAGAAGTGATATTTTACTTGAAGCTATGAACAAATTCTCGTGAAAAATATTTTGATATACTCCAAAATTTGTCAAATTTAGTATTTACAACTTTTATATGAAGGGGAACAACATATTAGATTTTGGATACAATTGATAAACCGGAAGTGATACTTTATTTGAAGCTCTGAACAGATTTTCGTGGAAAATATATTATGATATATTCCAAAACTTGTCAAATTTAGTATTTAAGACTTTTATAAAACGGGAAGCAACATATTAGATTTTGGCTAAAATTGATAAACCGGAAGTGATATTTTATTTGAAGCTTTGAACAGATTTTCGTGAATAATAAATTGATACAATCCAGAACTTTTCAAATTTGGTATTTTAGACTTTTATATTAGTGAGAACGACATATTAGATGTTTTCTAAAATTGATAAACCGGAAGTACTACTTTACAGGAAGCTATAAACAGATTTTCTTGAAAAAATATATTAAAACATGATCCAAAACTTAAAATTTGAAACATTAGATTTTGACTGTACCTATATGATAAACCGGAAGTGGTACTTAATTTGGAACTCTTAACAGATTTTCGAGGAAAAACAATAAAATATTAATCCAAAATTTGGTATTACAGATTTTTCTATTTAATGGAACAACAAATTAGATTTTGTTTACGAACGATCAAGCGGAAGTGATACTTTACTTAAAGTTCATTGCTATTTCAAACATGGAATTGACGGGAGGTGATGTGTTCGCCACATCAGATTTTTTAGTACATATTTTGTTTTTTAATAGCTTCAAAGATAAAATCTTAAAGGCATCAAAACTGAAGACCTTGGAGGTTCTTGGTTCTTGGACTAACAAATTATTAGTTACTATAGGCTATTATGTTTTATGCGTAACTCACATGAAACATAAATACGAGTAGATACAGCTTTTCCTCAATAATATAAAAAATAAGACTAGTAAGTTATACAAATTTGAAAAACTAATAAAATAGCTACGCTAATAATAGGTGTTATTTTTGAATTTACATTCCATTTAAAAAATGCTAGTTTATATTGAATACTCTAAAAAGTATATATTATTTTTTTATCTCATTAATTTTTTCAAATTTAATATTTCGGAACTTTTTTTAAATTTCCCCTCACAAAAAAGTTATAACCAAAAGTTAAATTTAGGTTTTTTGTTCGTATAATACAAAAATAATTTAAAATATTTGAATTGTCTTCACATAACTGCATTTGTCTCAAAATGTTGGCCCATTGAGAATTACATTAATTTTCGGTTTTTTATAATTCTTACGAAGCAAATTTTTCACATTAACTTTTAATTTTTACCAAACTTTATTGTAATACTTTTTTCAATTTAAATAACTAATATGCATTACTTTTTTTAATATCTGAATTAACAAAAATTATAATATTATTTACAAAACAGAAATTCGTTTTTGATGCGCATTGAATTTTTCAAATAATTTTACTTAATTAATATTATGTTAACATCAAGTTATGTTAATTTATGAAAGTCTGTAAAATATAAATTATTACAATAATGGGTAGAAACTCTGATGTAATTGTTTATATATTTAATATGTTTATTAAATGAATTATGGACAATAATTTCCTTGATTTTTGTATTATAACACTTTTAAAAACTTATTGATTATTTTTTCACTTAAATGTATCTTTCACCAAGATTATTATGAATAAGTTTTAGATTTTAAGTTATATTCGTTTAACTTTCAAACATTGTAAAAAGTTATAGGAATAGGAATATTTGAGTTTTTTATTAATTAATTATAAATAGAAAAGTCGCATACTATTTATATTCATGCATTTATTTAATTTAAAACAATTTCCTTGTGATATTCTTAGAACTATTTAACTTTTAAATTATTTCCCTGTCATTTTTTGCGTATAAAAAAATCAAACTCACCCTAAACAATATTCATTTGTCATAAACAAATACGAAAGTGTCTTAACAACCACTGGAAAAGTCCTCATAAGTCCATGGCAACTATGATAATTGTTCAAAAAACGTTCGCTTGTTTCAATCTCCGTGCCAAGTTCCTTGAGTCACGTGCGATTTAACCGTCGCGACGACACTGGCTTCGCTGGAGCTTTCGCCTGAAAGTTTGAATTCCGACGCCTGCCGACAACTGTCGAAAGTTGCCGAACGGTCAGTAATGAACTTGAAAATTTATATTTGTTTTCGCACGCACGCGAAATAAACGCGGAAAAGTTTAGTTTTTCATAAACCTTTAAGGGAGGATTTTCTTTGTAAGATTAGAAAACTAGAGAAGACTGATCATTTTTCTTTTGTTTAGCTGAGTCTATTAACTCTGCAAATGTTTTTTTTTTGGACGATCATTTGTCTTAAAGGAAATGTGTTTCAGGAAAAGATTAGCTTTTCTTCAAATTCGTTAGTTATTTAATAGAAATAAAAGAAAATTACTTGCGTGTTGTTTCCGCTAATAAAGTTTTGAATGAGTACCATCATCATAAATATTAATTTGCTAAGTTAAAATTAATTTTGTAAACTGTAGAGAAAATATTCACATACCTACCAACATGATCAAATTAATGAATAGTAAATTCTAATAGTCCTGGAAATTGTTTTCGAGTAAATAGTCAAAAACCTAAATATGTCGCCATTTTTCCCAATTGGTGAGAAGTTTCCATGCTCGGATTTTGGGAAACTTTTGATAAGTTGTTCAGCGCAGTTTTCTGGACAGGATTCTGCTCAAAAAACTTTTGTTGCAATGGGGTCCTGCAATCTGATTTTTTTATTATTTTAAATGAAAGTTCTTTTAATTTTGAAGCAATTCGTAGTATTAAAAAATTCTAAATTGTGTTTAGTTTAACTGCACCAGAGACAACTATCTAAAGAGAGATTGGAAACTCAATGCTTTTGTGTCGTCATAAAGTTCGCCATCTATCAACATATGCAACTAACTAAACCACGGTAACTATATCTCTAAAATGTTATCCCTTTAAAATTATTATTTTTTACCTTCCGTCCCCTTTAGGTAAAAAAGGTATTGTCTTTGGTCAAAAAATTCGGTGGTAAGTTTTTAATGAATAAGCACGTTTTAAGGTCCCTAGAATACGATTTTACTATTTTTACGATGATATCTGTATGTATGTGTGTGTGTGTGTATGTGTGTATGTGTGTGTGTATGTGTGTGTGTGTGTGTGTGTGTGTGTGTGTGTGTGTGTGTAACAAAATTTTCGTCTACGATAACTCTAATACTACAATTCCAAAAATTATAATTCTTTCGTATTCCTCTTCGTTGCATCCGTATGAAGAGCTGATTAGATTTTGGTTATAATTGGTCAACCGGAAGTACCTTCATTTGAAGTTTTCTTGAAAAAACGATGTTAAATATAATTTTTTGACATTTAATGTTATTATAAATACTAAAGAACATTGTATTCTCTATACGATTTGACTGCATATTATACATCATATTAAATGGATATAGAGTTATAAAATTATAAAGAAATTAAATTTCATAAATTAGCCAGCTATGCTAGAAACAGCTAATATCTTTTCTGTATGGAATTAGTATAAAATATATACAACTGTCGAAAGGTACCTAATGTACATACAAGAAATTTAGAACCTTTTGCAAGGAACTTTCTGTATGGATTTTATAAAAAAAACATACACATTTACGAGAATTCTACCGGTAGATACCGCATCTACCGACTGTTCGAAAACACGAGTGGTAAAAAGTTGCCGTGTTCGAAAATTGTTCAATATCTACCAAATCCATCTACCGGATTCATGAAAAATCTATATCTCAAAAAAAGATAGTGATGCAAAGCGAAACGTGCGCGGTAAAAGTGGAAATATGTTGAAAGTAGGACTCTGCTCAGTCAAATTTCTAACCTGTTTTAAATTTTCAAAATTTTTCATAGGTTATGGATCTACCCTGTTTACCTCTTGCGTTCTTAAAATATCGATTCCGATAGCTATAACCTGATAAAAAGCTGTTTACCGGTAACAGTTCACCGGTAGAATTTTCGTAAATACCTCATATAACTGACGGAAGGTAATGTGCTGACCACATCAGATTTTTTTTTAATTTGAAAAAAAAAGAAAAATTCATATTGATATGTATTATGAATATTTATTTAAAATCTATAGAGTACAAATTTTACATTGCAAAAGAACAGTGAGTAGGTATATAAATAATATTAACAATAATAACAGTTTCATAGTTTTTATCTAGATAATACTTAAGTATTTAAATATGGACAATATTTAATATACATTTTTCAATATTTGTATTTATATATTTATTTAAATTGTACTATTGTACATTTTGAGTATTGTATTTTAACTTTAAGTACTGAAAAACTATTTAAATGCAAACTTATTTAATAATTGAGGTTAAATTCGCAAAATTGTACACAATGATATATTTTAGTTATAAAAAAATCACAAGGTGATAGACTTTTCTAGATTATTTAAAATTATGTATGCTTGGGTATTCATCCATGAATTTAATATCATTTTTTTGCTTTTCCATTTTTGTTGATTTCGCAATTATGTTTGGAATTTGCTCACCTCTTCGAGAGATTTAATTTCTAATTTGTGTACTGTAGTATCTGATGTAAACTAAAACTTGTTAGCAACACAATCGGATACGTACGTCGTTGTATTAGTATTATTTTTTTGAAAGAATTTCTAAATCTTATTTAAAGATGTGTTGAAAAGAGACGTAGGTACGTAAGTGAAAAAAAGAAAAGAAAATTGGGAGCTAAGGAATATCAACCTCCAACATCTTCATAATTCTTTACATAACTCAATTAGTCGTAACTTTATGAACGATATTGGTAGCTTTTACATACTACTGTGGATTTTTAGTTTTTTTGCGTTGGATCCCTTCTTTCTCATATAGAATTCCTTCGAAGAATTGCAAATGATCAAGCTCATTTGATTAATGTTCAACAGGATGTCCTGTATCACCTGAGTTATTGATATTTGATATACAGTCATTAAGAATTTGCTCTCCATGAAATTCTGCAGAAACATATATAAGAAAAATTTATAAATATTATATAAAAGAAATTAATGTTCTTAAGGTACCTTACGAGTTCTCTTTATGTTTTAAATATATAAAAATTTAAATAATGTCAGTTTGACATTTACATTTTCCATTAATTTTTTTTTGCATTGCCTTCTATGTTAAGTCTTCGTCACTTTTTGTGATTTTGCTGCCCTCTGAAGAAATATGGAAAGAACTATTTTCCCTGTGCTCCGTTAACCTCTCATCATTCAAGCACTTTCTTACAAGGCCACCCGTAAGTCTGTCCAATCTCCCTTTAGATAGTTGTTTCTGGGTAGCACTAATGTGACGTCACAGTGACACTGACAACAAACCTCAAATATCTCGCAAAGTAATTTTTAAAAAATTGTTTTTTTTCATCTTAATTGCTATTTATCACTGATCACGCTACACTTATTTATTGAGTAATAATCTAAGTACGTAGTAATTTTATAGTTATTAGTACAATAACATACATTAATCACTAATATATAAATTATTATTTCATATTAGTAGTAATAAAACTCAATAAATACTTTTTTCCTACAACCGTGCGTGAAAAGTACTTTTCACGCACTCATTACAGTGTGTAAAGTATCACTTTTCAAGCACTAGTGCTTGAAAAGTAAATAAGCGTTGCTAGACAACATTAAAATTCGGTTAATTTACCTGTCAAGTATATAATTAGGTAGTAAATAATAATGAAAGTAATAAAATTTATTAAGAAATATGAATATACACTGTAAATGAAACAAATCTAATATTTTTTTAACAGATTGAGTACTAATCTAATTTTTAAGAACATTAACACATATTTTGACATGTATTCTAACCTAACTTAATTTTAATATAATATTAAATGTCCAATTTGTACATTATAGAAGACTAATCATCGTCTGTCTGAGATTCTTCCAAGTGTTTAAGTTACATTTTTTAAAGTGTTATGAGAAAGAGTACTAATAGTATTTAAAGTGGATGCCTGTACACTCAGTATTATGAGAAACATCAATACTATTTCGGTTGTAGGAAAAATATTGTATGCAACACGTATGTAAAATAGTATTTTTTGTCTCGTCTACAATTTCCGCATTCGGCTGCGCCAAAAAAGTACTACTTTACACACTTGTTACATAAATAACTATTACCTTCCGTCACCTTTAAGTAAGTAAGGTATTGTCTTTGGTCAAAATATTCGGTGGTGAGTTTTTGATGAATAAGCACGTTTTAGAGTCCCTAGAATACGAATTTACTATTTTTTTCTTCTTCGTTACATCCATATGAAGAGCTGATTAGATTTTGGATACAATTGGTAAACCGGAAGTACCATCATTTGAAGATTTTAACAGTTATTCTTGAAAAAACTATGTTAAATATCATTTTTTCACATTTAATGTTATTATAAATATTAAAGAATATTTTATTCTCTATACGATTTGACTGCATTTTATACTTAATATTAAATGGATATAGAGTTAAGAAATTATAAAGAAATTAAATTTCATAAAGTAGCCATAGCTATGAAAACAGCTACTATATTAAGAAAATTTTGATTGAAAGATGTCAATGTCAAGTGAAATTGACATAGTGTGTTTATCTTATAATTTTACTGGAAATATAAGATCTTTTGCTATAAATTTTCTGTATGAAATTTGCATAAAATACATGCAACTGCCAGAAGGTAATGTACAAGAAATAGAATTTTTAGAAAGGAACTTTCTGTATGAGATTTGTACAAAATACATAGAACTGACGGAAGGTAATGTGCTGACCACATCGGATTATTTTTAATGACCCCATTTGTTCACAGATAATGTAATAGCTTTTAGTAATCTGTAAAGTAAAAACTAAAACTACCTATCTCTTGAAAATTAAGTTAAAACAACAAATTGCTGAACTGAATACTTCTATGCATAAACTGTCCATTATAGACTATTTTCTCATAAAAATAGTATTTAAATAAACATAAATGTTATGAAGCTATTCATCATTGCAGCTAATGTTTGTCCAGGGAAAAGCTACTTTCCCAAAATAACTATTTTCCTGACGTACATCATGAAATATTACTACAGTTAAAACTGATGTATTATTATTTTTATACCGGGTGTCTACTTGAAATCCGTAACATTTTACACAATTTTACACAAAAATGTTTCAAATAAAGGTTAGATAATAAAATTATACACCTGAATCACTAATAAGTTTTTATTTTGCATTTTTCGATACTTATTTGAAATTTTATAAATATTGCTCATTTGTAATGATACCTATGAAATTGACACAAAATTACAAATAAATGGTAGCGTTCAGCCGCGCCTAGCAGCTGCAGAATGCAGTACAGGGAAGATAGGTCTTATTTGACCTTGTTCTCTGATTAGTTTAAATGGAGAAGTTTACACCGACGATATTTATTTCTCCATCTCAATCTTTTCTCTCCTCATCTCTCTCTTTTCACAAACATTTGTAGTCATGAGCGTAGAATTTGTTGATATGTAATTAAATGAATATGATACTACGAATAATTTGTAAATATATAATATATTATAATATAATATATTACAATATAAATAAATAAAATAAATATAATAGAACGTTAAATTATAATATGGCTAATATTATTGTTCGTACGCCAATGCATGTTGAGCTGTCAGTTGTCAATGGCTGCCGTGTGTTTGCATTTTATTTCTCTTGTTGCCATTTGGTGTATTTAATCTGTATTTTTCAATACAAACAATAGTAGTATTCGTTCTTTCTGGTTTTGTTGTTTTATCTCATTGAATAAAGTGTGCACTGGTCGTAATTTTGATTTTTATACTACCATGGCTGATAACGAGGTTCCCAGTATTTCCAAAGGTATAAAGAAAAATCCGAAGGGAAAACTTTTAAAAAATGGACAAAAGGTAACGGCCTACAACAGTTATTAGTAAGGGTGCAACAAAAACTAAAGCTGGTGGCACTCACTGCAGCAGCTGTTGGAATATGTGAAAGATCTATGTTGCGGAAATGGATAAAACAGAACAAGTTTCATAACCAAAGAAGAAAAGAATGGGCGAAGGATGATTTTCATGTAACAAATTGTTAAAAACTGTTGACAAACAATTTACTGTGTTGTTTTAAGCTTCGCTTTTTACATTCTCTACTGTTATCACGATAATTATAAATTATTTAAATTAACATTTACAAACTTTTGTTAATTTCTTGAAATTTTAAATAAATCCATTTTAATTGTATATTATTATTATTATATTTGTAAAACTATTACTTTTTTAAATGCAATTTTATGTAATTAATTTAAATATGTTTTATATTTAAATATATGTGTTTTCATTATGCTTTTTATATAATTACTTATGCAACTTCTTATTTTAAATTACTAAATTAAAAAGTAAATTTGACATTTTTCTTCATTTTGGTGTAATATTTTAAAAATTACCATTACTAAATTACCAGTTTTATATTCAAATATTATTATATTTGTATATAACTGTTATTATTTCAAGTAACTATATTTGAATTTAGCGCCAAATTTTATAACTAGATTGACCATTTGTCATAGTGTAAGTCAGGTTTCTAGTTACTTAATTCTTTAAAAAAATGAACTATAGCTACTAGCTAGCACTAGACAGTAGCGGTCGTGGTGACTCGAACGGTAATTGGTTCCAAATAAATTTCCTAAGGAAATAATTCAATTTTTTTTATAGTATTTCGTGAAAAGAAACATGGCAAACATGCGAGTTCACAGTGGTAACTTATCAATAAATATTACTTACCACTTGCTGGATTTTCCGTATTATTATTTTTTAATTTCTCAAAACACGAATTTGCGAAATTTACAAGAAATATAATATATTTTCAATAATTTCATTCGATTTTGAATGTACTGGCGCTATATCTGACATTTTTGACAGTTTCAGCAGTACGATAGGTAGTCTAGCGGAATTTGTTTACGCTAGCCGAGGCCATACGAGAAATACAGGCCTGAATACTCAGTTCGTGACGTCACAGCGAGCCTCTTGCTGATACGCTACGCCTCGAACGCTAGCATTGTACGCATAGGAAACATACGAAATTTTAAATAAATAGGATTGGCGAATGTGATTTATAAAGATACACAACTCCTAAATAACTATTTAAATATTATGTATTACCTATTTTATATTCATAACCAATTGTACAAGAATAAAAAAAAGCGATTGAAAATTATATAACACAGAACATAATATGAAAATGATAATAATGAAACTAAAAATGATGAATGAAAGACATTTAGGTGCTATTTTGTATACGAGTTGTAATATTTATTTTATTATTTTTGAAATAAACGCTACATTTCAGATTTTCCGTTATTGTTAGAGAGATATATATTTAGGGAATATTGTTAGACAATTTTATCTTAAAAATTGTTAAATGGTTATCTACCTTTTTAAATATGAAATCATTTACACATTTTAACTTTGTTTCATAATTTGCGAGGTCATGAAAATCAGTAATTTTATCACTGGCAATACTTAAATTAAATTCTAATTTTGGTTTTTTCATATGTTCCTGGCAAATGTCTGCATTTTTTTTCTTGCGGGATACATACAGTTCAGATAAAATTGAGGGCTGGATTTTAAATATAGTGGGTATTGCGCCAACCGTCAATTTTAAACCTTTTCTTTGTAAAATTAAACGTGTACCATCTTTTCTACTGACTTCGAGATCACGAATAATACATTTTTTCTCAAAATGCAATATGCAAACAGCATCGCGTGGAAATTTAAAAACATTGATGAATTTATTTGTGTTACTGTAATTGCTCTTGCACATTGGCACACAGCATTTGAAAACCATTTTTATAGTTTCTTACAACGAGAAATAATAGAAATTTGACGTTCCGTCCCGCGTTGTGGCGTGCGTCCGCTCCCGTTGACTGCTACAAGTCGACCGAAGTCGACTGTTTGTAGAAGGCTAGACTAACACTCGGGCCTCTTAGCTAGGCGTGACGCATTGAGCAGGGATAAACTTTCAGGCCTGTATTTCTCGTATGGCCTCGCGCTAGCCCGCTAGACTAGCGGCTGAAACCAACGATCACAAATACATTAGATATAACTTCATAGCCTTTGTTTTGTTTCCGGCTGGACAGAAAGAGACAACTAAGGATAGAGATATGTAAAGGCCCCTCACGGAGTATTCGCTAGATGTCACTGCTTGTTTTATTAAAATGAACTGTACTATATTTGAATTATTAACGAAAACCAATTATAAAATGCATAAAACAAATTGTTATCAGTATTAAGCAAAGGTAAAAGTAATTGTATATAATTATTTATTTTATTCTATTGATTTTTAAACAATGTTGTTTTTATATACTTGCTTCTTATTCTATTTGTAGTTTTTTCTAAGTTTATTTTGGTTTTATATGTGGATCTGAATTTTCAAATAAATGTCTCAAATTAAATTGAGCAAGTGAATGATTATTTAATGGATCGTAATCCAGGATATCGTTATGAATACAGTCCTACTGAAATTCCCGTAAGGAAATTTCTCATGGTAGATAAGTTTCTCATCGGGTCTCGTAACCGCGATCCTGAGTGTCTGGTCGCGAATCTGGGGAACCGGGTTCGATCCCGACCGACACCAAATATTTTTCGAATTTTAAATGGCACAAAATTGACCCCTGTGGTCAGACAGAATTTAAAGTTACAAAATCGAGGCCCGAACGACCACAACTTCCAAACAAAGGAGCAAAATGTCATAAATACATTATATAGAATGTAGAGACATCTCTCGACAAACTTTAGAGTAGACTTTATATACCTCTATCTCTAGTTGTCTCTTTCCGTCCAGCCGAGAACATAACAAACAATAGTGACGTATAGGGCATGTTTTGTCTCGTATATTTGTGGTCGTTGGCTGAAACCCAGCGGTCCGTTCAACGAAGTTCGCTAGGTTAGCGAGCTAGCTGCTAGGTGCGGTTGAACGCGACCAATGATTATGTTTAATCTGTCAGAATAATACTATTGAATCATTTGCAGATTCTCTTCTTGATAAAAAAAACGCTCTATGTATAAACCAAATCAAAATAAATAGTAATATAATAATTACGAAATGTCTTTCTACTAATTTTTCGGACAGTAGTGGAGTGACAGTTCAAGCATTATGCATTTATTTGTAATTTTGGATGAATTCCATGGCTATACTAATGGGACTTGCAGAATAGTATGCGACATCAGCGGAATTTTAGGGAACTAAATTAATGGCGGCCACTAGGGCATGTCAAATATCTAAACGTCAAAAACCATCGTTTCTTTTAACAGAAAAAGAAATTCTCACGCTTTGATTTTATAATTTCTTTTGTATGTGTTCGAAAAATAAGCGAATTAAAAAAAATTAATATAATGTATATCAAAAAATGCTGTATTAAAGTGTGTACGAGTACACAAAAATTCAAAATATAATCCATAATTTTTGGCAGAGAAGGAGAAGTTAATCGACTGAACGTATGGAAAAGATATTTAAATATATCGGAAAACTCTAATGTGATATAAAAATATGTCTGAACCTTGCAATTCGCAAAGAATAATTATAATACAATTTTGCAAGTATGTAGTTTTAAGACAATTATTGACCGTATTTATTATTAAAATTTATGGTTTTATTGATCTTCCTAATACTTCTCCGTGCAGACTGCAGTTTCAAGTCAAAATTTTGTAAATCGAGTTACAACACAAGCTGTAATTAATCATGAATTTATGAATTGCTGCCCGTCAATGGGGACTTATGATTTGCCATCTACTGAATTCTGAAGTAACCTTTTAGACAAAGATAACAAGCTCGAAAGAGACGACAAAGCACTACCATGACCTCTTAGAATCTAAAACGGTATGGATAATTTTGTTTCGGTATTATTATTTATTTAGAATTTATCTTCAACTAACAAATCATTATTATAACAAAACTGATTATTTATACATACGTCAAAAACCACCGCAAAATAAAACAGCAAGTATCAAATCGGATTAGGACATTACGTTGAGAAGAGAAGAGAGGCCTTGGTAATACAAAACCATCTCATTCTTCGAGCCTGTCGTCTTTTTCTAAAGTCATGTAGTACTGGAGGGGAGAATGTGTGCTGTGTGACGTCAATTTCATGTCTCCATTATATTTCTTGATGAAGGATTAGACAAAACAAACTTAAAAATTGTGTTGATTTCAACTGTGAACAATATTTTGGATCAAATATCGTTCATTTTAAATATAAACAAATCTGACATGACCTGCTGACCGCCATGACAGGTGCGCTTACAGCACCGTCAACGGATTATGCGGGTCCCAATTATTCACGAAAGATGACTATTCCAGGCTTATTTGAAGAAAGAATTCCCACCACTTTATAGCAGAAGCTCGGCAACATTTTATATTAGAAAGAGAAAGATTAGTTGACGTGTGTCTATTTATACTATGTTCCGTAAGTCGACCAAAAAACCAGTATCTTGATTCCGGGTACACCATGGTTCCTGAATATTTTCATCCATTTCGGGACAGATTGACATTGAATCATATGACACTTAAAATTGACACAACCTAACAAAAATAAAAATTAACCAAATGAATGATAACGTTGAATAACGCCAATAAAAATAACAGTCAACAATATGTCAAATATTAATAATGTTTTCATAATTACATCTATAATAATTATTAGTAATACCACTAAAAATTTGATTTAGAAATTTAACATTGCCGGATATTGTTTGATTTTGTTTGACAAATCTATATTTTTGTTTTATGCAAAATCGTAGATGCAGAAAATAAAACTTTGAGAAAAGCATTATTTAAAAAATCTGATGTGGCCAGCACATTACCTTCCGTCAGTTCTATGTATTTTGTACAAATTTCATACAGAAAGTTCCTTGCTAAAGTAAATATTTGATTTCTTGTACATTACCTTCCGGCAGTTGCATGTATTTTATACAAATTTCATACAGAAAATTATTATTTTGTGACGTTTTCTATATACAGTGTAATGTATCTGCAGAAATTAAAGATTTATTATTATTATTATTATTATTATTATTATTATTATTATTATTATTATTATTATTTCTTGTACATTACCTTAAAGCAGTTGTATGTATTTTATACAAATTCCATACAGAAAGCAAAAGATCCTATATTTCCATTAAAATTATAAGACAAACACTATGTCAATTTCACTTGACACTGACATCTTTCAATCAGAATTTTCTTAATATAGTAGCTGTTTCCATAGCTATGGCTACTTTATGAAATTTAACTTCTTTATAACTTTTTACCTTCCGTCACCTTTAGGTAAGGAAGGTATTGTCTTTGGTCAAAAAATTCAGTGGTGAGTTTTTGATGAATAAGCACGTTTTAGGGTCCCTAGAATACGATTTTACTATTTTTACGATGATGTCTGTATGTGTGTGTGTGTGTGTATGTGTGTGTGTGTGTGTGTGTGTGTGTGTGTGTGTGTGTGTATGTATGTATGTATGTATGTGTGTTCGTGTGTGTGTGTGTGTAACAAAATTTTCTTCTACGATAACTTCCATACTACAATTCTAAAAATTATAATTCTTTCGTATTTCTCTTCGTTACATCCACGCGAAGAGCTGATTAGATTTTGGTTAGAATTGGACAACCGGAAGTACCTTCATTTGAAGATTTTAACAGTTTTTCTTGAAAAAACTATGTTAAATATCATTTTTTCACATTTAATGTTATTATAAATATTAAAGAATATTTTATTTTCTATACGATTTGATTGCATTTTATACCTAATATTAAATGGATATAGAGTTAAAAAATTATAAAGAAATTAAATTTCATAAAGTAGCCATAGCTGTGGAAACAGCTACTATATTAAGAAAATTTTGATTGAAAGATGTCAGTGTCAAGTGAAATTGACATAGTGTGTTTGTCTTATAATTTTACTGGAAATAGGTATAGGATCTTTTGCTTTCTGTATGGAATTTGTATAAAATACATACAACTGCTTTAAGGTAATATACAAGAAATAGTAATAATAATAATAATAAATCTTTTATTTCTGCAGATACATTACACTGTATATAGAAAACGTCACAAAATAATAATTTTCTGTATGAAATTGGCATAAAATACATGCAACTGCCTGAAGGTAATTTACAAGAAATAGAATATTTGATTTAGCAAGGAACTTTCCGTATGAAATTTGTACAAAATACATAGAATTGACGGAAGGTAATGTGCTGGCCACATCAGATTTTTAACTCTGTATCCATTTAATATTAAGTATAAAATGCAGTCAAATCGTATACAGAATAAAATATTCTTTAATATTGTGACGAGTAGGCCCTGGCGGAGTGCGCAGCTGTCAAGCAGGGAGCAGTGAGCCGTGGAAAAAAGTCTAGGACATGGGACAGTTGAAAGAGAGGGCGAAAAATGTCAGATATTAAAATATAAATATCAAAATAATTATGTTCGTTTTGCTATAAATAAATAACCCGTTGGTTATCAAACATTAGTTGTGTTTGATTATTTTAAAAAGGGAAACTTCACCGAACCCGTAAAAATTGTAATAAACGTTACAATTGGTGTCAGGTGTGAGGTTGTCTTTAAAGAGTTAAAAGTGAAGTTTTCGTGTGAATAAATTAAAATGGCTTCAAGAATGGTAAATCTGAGTGACTTGAAAGTGGCTGATCTGAAACGAGAACTAGAAGAAAGAGAATTAGACACTACGGGTAAGAAAAGTGTACTCCAAGATCGACTTCGTCAATGCTTGACTGAATCTGGAGAAAATTGGGAAACCTACCAATTTGAAATTTTCGGCGATTGGGGCTCTCTGTTTAGAAAATTAGAGGAAAATTCAAAGAGTATAGCAGACGAATTACAATGTAAATTAGAAGAGAATTTCAGGAGAACTGAAGACCATTCCAAAATGTTGGAACAACGACTTCGAGAAGATTCTAAAATTTTATCTGAAGAATTACAGGGGAAGATAGAAGAGAAGTTGGAAAATAAATTCGAAGAACATTCCAAAAAAACTGAAGAATATTCTAGAAGCTTCGCAGAAGAATTACAAGCAAAACTGGAGAATACTTCTAGAAATTTTGAAGAAAAAATGGAAAACGTTGATTCCAAATTAGAAGAAACTTCTCGATACTTTCAACAGAAAATCAACGAAATCGAAGCAAGATTTTTGACACTAGGTCTATCATCGAGCCATGACCAGCTAGATAATAAAAAAATTGAAGATGATATGGTAACAAAAGAGATGGAATCAATACAGAAAATGCCATCAAATCAAAAGCTACTAGATAATGACAAAGTTGAGGAAGTAGTAACAGACGGTAGAGTGCTAACGCACAAAATCCGCATAAAACCACCTCAGTTTGACGGTAAGGTATCATGGCCCAACTATCACGCCCAATTTGAAGCTGCCGCTGTAGCTAATGGCTGGTCAACATTTGAAAAAGCTACAGCTTTAGTCGTTGCGCTGCGTGGCGATGCGGTCGATATCTTGCAAACAATTACACCAGAAGAGCGGCAGAATTACCAACTACTAGTTCAGCGATTAGAAATGCGTTATGGACACGCGCATTTACAGCAAGTATACCACTCGCAGTTGAGAAATAGATATCAGAAATCAACTGAAAGTCTACAAGAATTTGAAAACGATATCGCACGACTAGTTCGCCTGGCATATCCTGAAACCCCGGAAAATGTGTTGGAGCGCCTGGCTGTGCAAGGATTCATTGATGGGCTCCGAGATAAAGAAACCAAGCGGGCTCTGATTCTGGCTCGTCCGAGTACTCTGCCTACTGCCCTAGCCAGCGCGTTAGAGTTTGAGGCGGCGGAACACGCTTCAAGACGTCAAGGTAATATTCGCACAATAGAGGACGCAGATGAACCATGCCATGAATCCACGGAGGCAACAATACGACGCGTGTTGAATGAAGTAATGCCAAAGAAGAAACAACTTCGTTGCTGGCACTGCGGTGGGTTAGGACATGTGCGAAGACGTTGTGACCAACTGCAAAATAAATCACCGGAAAACTAAAACGGGTCGGCGCAAGAGGGCGAACGTTGATCCACGACCAAAATGCCCTGAAACTAAACGGATACGTCGCATCCTTACAAAATCGAGTAAATAGCATTTTTGTGGACGGGTTCGTCGACGGGAAACCATACGCCTTGCTGATAGATACAGGCGCCACAAAGACTGTCGTTAGGCCCGATATCATCAAGAATCATAAAAAGATGGAACCAAGCTCGTGGCGACTTCGCACAGCGACAGGGGACGCAGCTAACATCCATGGTGAAACAGACATAACGATTACCATCGGAAACACGTCAATTAAACACCGAGCACTTGTAGCCGACATCAAGGACGAATTTATCCTCGGAATGGATGTTATGAACGTAAACGGTTTCGAACTAAATTTAAAACGTGGAATATTGACGATCAATGGCGAAGAGATTGTTTTACACCCCAAAGGCGAGGATACGGTACGTGTTACGATAGCTGAAGATACAATCGTGTCGGATCGAAGCGAAGCGATTTTGGAAGCCAACCTGGATCACGAAGTTCCTGAAGGATGCATAATGATGTTAGAACCTGGAAATCATGATGATGTAACTATTCGTGGAATACTAGTGGGAAAATCTCTTGTGTGTACTGGAAAGTTAATACCAGTTCGAGTAATGAATACGAATTATTATCCAGTTACTCTAAAGAAAGGTACTGTCGTCGGACATTGTGCATCAGTAACTTCGATTATTAGGCAAGCAGCAGTTGTACACCGTCCAGTAAAGAAGATTTCCGGAGAACTGGCTCAACTACTGTCAACATCGTGCCAAGAATTGAACCCAGACCAGAATACAAAATTGACGAATCTAGTCATCAAATACCAAGACGTTTTCGACACCGGTAGTGGGACCAAAGGTAGAACTAATATAACACAACATCAAATAAACACGGGTGATGCGCGCCCCATCCGTCAAGCTCCAAGAAGACTACCATTGGCTAAGCGAGAAGAAACCGAGAACATTATTCGGGAAATGGAAAAAGAAGGAATCATAGAGCCTTCCAGTAGCCCGTGGGCTTCACCAGTGGTCCTTGTGAAAAAGAAGGATGGGTCAACACGCTTTTGCGTGGACTACCGTCAACTCAATAGCGTGACGAAAAAAGACAGTTATCCATTACCCAGGATAGATGACACCTTGGATACGCTGGCAGGATCAAAATTATTCTCAACCTTGGATTTGAAGAGCGGGTACTGGCAGGTTGATATGGCACCAGCAGATCGAGAGAAGACTGCGTTTTCTGTCGGTGCTGGGCTGTGGCAATTTACAGTGATGCCATTCGGGCTTTGTAATGCCCCCGCCACATTCGAACGATTGATGGAAACAGTTCTACAAGGGTTATCCTGGAAGACCTGCTTGGTGTACCTTGACGACATAATTGTGGTCGGGAAGACGTTCAGTGAACACCTGAAGAATTTAGAGGAGGTATTCCTGAGGCTGCGAAGTTCGGGCTTGAAGCTTAGCCCGAAGAAATGTCATCTCTTCCGCAAAGAAGTGCAGTACCTGGGTCATATTGTGTCCAGAAATGGAATAGCAGTTGACAAAAAGAAAATTGAATCAGTGGAAAAATGGCCAGTACCCACCAATAAACACGAGTTGCGAAGTTTCCTCGGCCTTTGCACTTACTACCGACGATACGTCTCTGGGTTCGCCAATATTGCTAAGCCGCTGACACGGCTCACAGAGGAAGGTCGAAATTTCATATGGGAGGAGGATTGCCAAGACGCTTTCAACAACCTGAAGCGAGCATTAACAACAGCACCTATCCTTAGTTATCCCCTGCTCAGCGGGAACTTTATATTGGATACAGATGCCAGCAATGTCGGGATAGGCGCAGTACTATCTCAAATTCAAGGTGGACAAGAAAAGGTTATAGGCTTCTTTAGTAAAACGCTGTCGAAACCGGAGCGTAACTACTGCGTCACTAGGCGAGAATTATTGGCAGTGGTAAAATCCGTCGAATACTTCTACAAATACTTGTATGGAAGGAAATTCTTGGTGAGGACTGATCACGCTGCGTTGAAGTGGTTGTTGCAATTTAAAAATCCGGAAGGGCAGTAGCACGATGGATTGAACGGCTACAAGAGTACGACTTCGACATTGAGCACAGAGCAGGAACTAGTCATCGGAATGCCGACGCATTGTCACGACGGCCCTGTCCCGAGGACTGTAAACACTGTACCCGAGTGGAAGAGAAGTCTGTCTCAATTTTAAGAACCACGGTGATAGACGATCATTGGCTAATTGAAGAAGTACAGAAAGACCAAGAGAATGACCCAGAATTGAAACACCTTTTGGACTGGAAGCGGGAAGGCCGTAAACCGACTTGGGAAGAAGTTGCACGACACTCGAAGAATGTAAAATCATACTGGGCGCAGTGGGATTCTGTCGTTATAGAGGACGGGCTCCTAAAACGTATCCTGGAAGGTCCTGAAGCTACAGATCAACGGATGCAGATCATAATCCCCAGAAAAAGAGTACCGGAGGTACTAAAGGAGATTCATGATGGAACTGCTGGAGGACACTTAGGAGTAACGAGAACAATCCTGAAACTGCGTGAGCGATTTTACTGGGTGAATTGTCGTGAAGATGTAAAGGAGTGGTGCAGGAAGTGCTTGGTTTGCGCTGCCAGCAATGGACCACAGAAACGTCGGCGGGCCGCGATGCGACAATATAATGTTGGGAGCCCGTTTGAACGAGTTGCAATTGATGTAGCCGGCCCATTCCCAGAATCCGACCAGGGGAATAAATACATCGTTGTAGTTATGGACTACTTTAGCAAATGGGTCGAAGCATATGCTTTGCCAAATCAGGAAGCCGCTACAGTTGCAAAAACTCTCGTCAACGAATGGATATGTCGATTCGGGGTTCCATTGGAATTACACTCCGACCAGGGCAGGAATTTCGAGTCTGCTTTATTCCAAAACATTTGCGACATATTAAATATCCATAAAACAAGAACGACTGCTTTACACCCACAGTCGGATGGTATGGTCGAACGCATGAACAGGACCATCAACAGATACCTTTCCAAAGTTGTCTCTAGGAACCAAAGAGACTGGGACCATTATATACACCTGTTCCTGTTAGCGTATCGGTCATCTGTCCACGAAACAACCGGACAGACTCCGGCTAACATCGTCTTTGGCCATGAATTACGGTTGCCTTGCGACTTGAAGTTTGGGAGCAAGCCGGGTGAAGATTTGGCTGGGGACGATTTCGTCACCAACTTACGAAAAAAAATGAACGATATCCATAACCAAGTACGTTCCAACATTCAGAGCGCTAGCGACCGAATGAAAGAAACATATGACGTCAGGGCTGAGGATGGTGGCTACCAAGCTGGAGATTTGGTTTGGTTATATAACCCACAGCGTCGTCGTGGCCTGTCACCCAAGTTACAGACTTCCTGGGAAGGTCCCTACGAAGTACTGAAGCGGATAAATGACGTCATATACCGAATCAGGAAGAGGACTGGTGGAAAACCAAGGGTGATCCATTTTAATCGATTGGCCCCTTTCACCGGCAACAACAAAGATAATAACACCGGTGAAGGCCAAGCTAGACAAATTCTACAAGACTCAGAAATGACATTCAACGAGTTCATGTCCTTTTATTCTATGGGTCACGTTGCACGAAACGAGGTGACCAAGGATCATCAAGGGGACCTATTTAAAGTTCCGGATGAATATTCACTGGCTCATTGTGTGGCACAAGATTTGCAGATGTCTCAAGGAGTTTCCGTGGTTTTTAAGAGGAAGTTCGGCCAACTCGAAGAACTACGGCAACAGAATCCACGTGTCGGCAAGGTGCTACAAATAACAGATAAAGATTCAAGCCGAAAAAGGAGTCTTTTCTATTTGGTGACTAAACATCTGTCACATGAGAAACCAACCTATCGTGCCGTCTGGGATGCACTAATAGATCTACGAGGTATATTACTCGATAAAGACATCCTAAGACTAGCTGTACCGAAGCTAGCCTGTTACCTTGATGGATTAAGCTGGAGGATTGTAAGAAATATGTTGGAGGTTCTCTTCAGGCATAGTGGGATTGAGATTCTGGTATGCAGCTACAATCCCCGCGGCTCAATAGACTTTAAGAGAACTGTAGACTGTTATTTCCACCGAATGTCACATTGTTCAAGGGGGTCAACGTGCAGATACCGGCATGGTGGTGACGAGTTTCGAGACGAAACATCCTTAAGGAGGGGGCAGTGTGACGAGTAGGCCCTGGCGGAGTGCGCAGCTGTCAAGCAGGGAGCAGTGAGCCGTGGAAAAAAGTCTAGGACATGGGACAGTTGAAAGAGAGGGCGAAAAATGTCAGATATTAAAATATAAATGTCAAAATAATTATGTTCGTTTTGCTATAAATAAATAACCCGTTGGTTATCAAACATTAGTTGTGTTTGATTATTTTAAAAAGGGAAACTTCACCGAACCCGTAAAAATTGTAATAAACGTTACAATATTTATAATAACATCAAATGTGAAAAAATTATATTTAACATAGTTTTTTCAAGAAAAACTGTTAAAATCATCAAATGATGGTACTTCCGGTTGATCAATTGTAACCAAAATCTAATCAGCTCTTCATATGGATGTAACGAAGAAGTATACGAAAAAATTATAATTTTTGTAACTGTAGTATTAAAGTTATCGCAGACGAAAATTTTGTTACACACACACACACACACACACACACACACACACACACACACACATCCACACACACACACACACACATACAGACATCATCGTAAAAATAGTAAATTCGTATTCTAGGGACCCTAAAACGTGCTTATTGATTAAAAACTCATCATCGAATTTTTTGACCAAAGACAATAACTTCCTTACCTAAAGGTGACGGAAGGTAAAAAAATTCAGTTAAAATGTATCCATAAGTATTTCGTGTTGCACGCCCTTGGGTACGAAATGCAGTGAAGTTATCTGTAAGTAATATATCAGACGGTTCATAAGTGTCCTTGAATAATCATGTTTCGTGAATAATACTATATTACTACAAATGAGCAAAATTTATAAAATTATAAATGTAGTTTTACAGAATATAAAACATGCAAAATATAATGTGATTAATGATACGGGTGTAGAATTTTATTGTCTACAACCTTAATTTGAAACATTTTTGTCTAAAATGAAGAAATTAACATTATATACTCCATAATAATACAATAAGGTAAAAGAAATATCGGAGAATTTTGTCTGTCTTACAAAAACAAAGGGATATCTGTTGTAGAAAAAGATGAAAAAATCTAGAAAAAATATAAAACAAACTGTAATACGAAGTTTTTCAACAATGGGAAACAAGAAGAGTAGTACCTAAATATGTTTTTGAAATGAAAAGAATTAAAATAACAAATGTATAAAACAAAATATTAACCGTATCACTGCAGAGAAACGTATCTATTCATTCTTTTTGTAAATTTAATTCAGTTTATTTTATGTTTGTAGTCTTTAAATTAAATTAATTTTCTTGAACATATGTGCAATAGAAATCGTAAAATTTAATCAACACATTGCTATTGTTAGCTGTTGAAAGAAACTTACCCGATTCACCAGGGCCGTACTTATTCAAAATTTAAGGGGGTGTTAAGTTAAGTTCGAAGGACCAAGTCGCTAATGGACTAATTGTATGTTGTTATTTGCAATAATCGCGAGTGGACTGTATTATTAAATTTGTTTGAGGTATCACAAGCAAAAGCAAGAGTACTGACCTTGACTTAAGGAGACTTTAAAAAAGGGGCAGGGACTTGGGATCTAATGACAGGAAACAGGAATGGGAATCGCTGGATGCGTCTTGAAGCGGTGACGAAACAGGAGTAGGAGACGCTGGTTGCGTCTCAAAGCGGTGATGGGTTCGGATGCGTGAGGAGATGGACACGCTGCGCTTGCATGTGCGCAACGGCAGTAGGGATCTAGTTGAGACGGCTGAATGCCGCTATTCTGGTTGATGATGCGTTGCGCTTGAGGGCACGCAACAGTAGTGGAGATCTGGTTGAAACGGCAATCCTTTGCTGTCCTGGTCGATGCTCGTTCTGGCTCGACTTGAAGACGATTGCCGTTGTCCTGGTCGACGCTCAAATTAGCTCGACTTGAAGACAGGGTTTGAGCTCAAATGGCCCACTGCTGGCGAATACAATACTATTCACAAGCACGAAAAAACACTTACACTTTCACTATTTCTGAAAGGAAAAGATCCCCACTAGACAATTAAACGACGATATTCAATCAATAATATTTAATTATTCAAATTTAAGATTATAAGGTGGAATTCAAAGCCAAGATGCAAAAATTAATAATGAATTTTTGATTTTTTAAAGAAAGATTCAGAGAGAATGAAAAACACGAGTGAACCCTCACTTGGTTCGTCACCGACTTTTTTTTTTGTTTATATATTTTTTTTCATCGTTAAGGGTTTTTTAATTGTTGCATCTTTGCTTCTTTACAGATGACTATGATTACAAAATATGAATACAGAGTTGACTTGGTTTTTTAAACAATAATAATAACATTTTTATAATCGTCAGTAACTCTGATCTTGCTTGTCACACCTCATAACAAACTTAACATATTCCCGGGCACAAGAAATTTGCGTGGTGCATAATAATTAATTCGATTTGGCGAAAAAATGCACTGCAACTAACAATTGCTTGGAAAAAACAAGTACGAACAGAAAAAACAAAAAATAATCAACTCGACAGAAACATCGAGTGACAGTTAACAAGTGACATTATGTCTATCTGACAATATGTCAGAGTGGCATAATGTCAAAATGACATTTTGTGTCAAAGTGACATTTTTACAAATTAACAAAACAACAATAATGAAAATTGACGACAATTAAGCTATCTATTGAGTTGGTAGTGGACATAATTTATTAATTGGGCGTTTGATTACACCGTTTTCTGTTTTTACCAACGCGACGCGAGCTATTTTGTCGTTTCCAAAGTATAATTTAGTGATAATTCCTAATGGCCATTCTAATGGTGGTAATCGAATTTCTTTAATTATGACTACCTGCCCAATTTTTACTGTGTTAGTTGATGTTAGCCATTTTTGGCGTATCTGTAGAGAAGTTAAATACTCTAATTGCCATTTTTCCCAATATGATTTTATTAGTGAGTCTAGTAAATATTTGCGATGTACCAAAGTGGATTTGGATTTGAGTGGTTCAGCTATAGGCAATCGTTTTAATGGGGTTTGAAGCAGAAAATGGGCCGGTGTTAATAACTCTGGATTGAGTTCTGCACCTTGTACACATAGAGGACGAGAATTTAAAACTGCTTCTATTTGTGTTAAGAGCGTTATCAGTTCTTCGTAGCTTAATAATTGTTTACCTATGACTCTGAATAAGTGTTTCTTACAGCTTTTTATTACAGATTCCCAAATCCCTGCGAAGTTAGCACTGTATGGCGGGATTGTTTTCCACTCTATTCCATTCATTGCTAATTCGTTGGATAATGTTTTATGAAATGTAGTCGACTGCACAAAATTATACAGTTCATTAAACTTGTTTCGAGCCCCTATGAAAGTAGTGCTATTATCGGAATATAAATGTGAAACGGGGCCTCTCCTTGATACAAATCTTTTAAACGCGTTAATAAACGAATTTACTGTTAGATCTGAAACCAATTCAATATGAACAGCCTTTATAGTTAGACAAATGAAAATGCAAATGTATGCCTTTTTTGCGTGTTGGCCTTTATGTTTTGATTTTATGAATTTAATTGGGCCTGCATAATCTACACCTGTGTAAACAAATGGCTTTGAAACAGTTACTCGATAATCCGGTAAATCCCCCATCTTAGGTTGTGTGCTAATCGGTCTTGCCTTAAAACATTTATTACATTTGTATAAATTTCGTTTGATTGCATTTCTACCGGCAATAATCCAATATTTCTGACGAATTATTGCTAGTAACAAATCTGTTCCCGCATGACAATTTGAAATATGATAATAACCTATAATTAATTCGACTATGTGATCAGATTTTGGCAGCAAAATTGGATGTTTAACTTCAAATGGCAATGTTGCATTGAATAATCTTCCGCCAACTCTTAATATTCCGTTTTCGTCTACAAATGGGGAAAGTTTTAATATTTGTTTGTTTTTTATTGACCGATTATTTCCCTCTTGAAGCGTTTTTATTATTTCATAGAAGTATACAAATTGTACAGCCCTTAAAATATATATTTCTGCTATGGCTAAGTTTGACGCGGATATGTAACCTTTGAAAAGTAATTTTTTGCCAAACTTTAAAATGTAACTTGTTACCCTTAACAATTTGCTCCAAGAGGATATATTTTGTGCCAAAGTGTATAAAATGGGATAATGAATCACAGATGCAGTGGTATTAAATGTTTTCGAATTAATTTCCGGTAATTGGTCAACAGACAAAGTATTTAATTGATGAATAGGCCAATTTTCGATTGTTGACTGTAACCAATCGGGGCCATTCCACCATAAATTACATGTAATTAATTGGGCTGGGAGCATCCCTCTAGATATTAAATCGCTAGGGTTTTCTTTCCCTGCCACATAATAAAAACAACTTGGATCTAAATTTTCTTGTATTTGCGCAACTCTGTTGCTTACAAATGTTGTCCATCTATGCGGAGATGATTTTATCCATGATAATGTGATCATAGAATCAGAAAAAGCATATATTTTATCAATTGGGTATTTTTTAATTATATAATCTTTAACATGTTTTACAAGTTTTGCCATAAGAAGAGCAGCACACAATTCGAGCCTGGCTAAAGTGATTATTTTCATAGGAGCTACCTTGGATTTTGAACATAATAGTCTAATTGTGACATTATTTAAATTTACTACTTGAAGATAGATGACGCAACCATACGCCTTTGTACTAGCATCGCAAAAGGCAACCAGGTTTACTCGGCAGCCTTCCGAAATGCCTATATGTCTAGGGACCGACAATTTCTCTAAACAGTTGAATTCTGCGATCAATTTGCAAAAAATCGAGGTTATGTTTTTGGGTGGTATGTCATCCCAATCAACGCCGGCTTGCCATAACTCCTTTATTAATAATTTGGCATATAATATTACAGGTGAGACTAATCCAAGCACGTCAAATAATCTGGCAACTGTTGACAATATAATTCTTTTTGTGCAGTGTGCTGTGTCAAAGTTTGACGTTTGGAATGTGAAAGTGTCAGTGTTAGGATTCCAAGATATTCCTAAAATCTTTAAGTTTTCTCCCTTTGACAAGTCTATACTGGTTTTGTGTGAGGTTGGTAAACTCTCAATGAGTGATGTATTGTTACTCGCCCATTTTATCAAATCGAAACCTCCAGCTGACATAAAATTAATTAAATCCATTATAAGACTACTAGCTTCAGTTGAATTTATAACAGATACGACTAAGTCGTCCATATATAATTCAGTCTTTGCCCGATTTGTCACATTTGGATAATTTTTACTTTCGTCTTCCGCTAATTGTCGGATAGTTCGCATTGTTAAGTAAGGGCTAGATTTTATTCCAAAACAAACACAATTAAATTGAAAAGTTTTTATCGCTTCAGAGGTGTCAAATCTATAAAGAATTTTCTGATATTTTCTATGTTGTTCTGACACTAATACTTGTAAATACATCTGTTTTATGTCAGCTGTCAAGGCTATGGGAAATAATCTAAAATTTAACAATAAATTAAATAAATCTGCTTGCAAATTTGGGCCAGAGTACAATAAATCATTCAGAGACAGTCCAGTATGAGTTTTAGCGCTAGCATCCAGAACTATTCTAACTTTTGTTGTAGCTTTGTCTTCGCGAATGACAGCATGATGTGGAATAAAATAGCCTTCATTATTCGTCACTTCTGACAGATAACCTTTTTGTAAATATTCATTTATTATGTCATTGTATTGACGTTGCAAATCTACTGACTGACTAAAACGTTTTTCTAAATGTAAGAGCCGACGTTCGGCTATTAAGCGAGAATTTCCCAACAAATTAGGATCTCTCTCAAATGGTAAGTTTACTATGTATCTGCCATTTTCTAAACGTTTAGTGGTTTCCGTAAATATTTTTTCACATTCAGCGTTTTCAGGACTCTTTATTGTGTGACTTGGAACTTCTTCTAGTTCCCAAAACTTGTGCAAACAAGATACTAAATTATTTTGTGCAAATGCAGAAAATGATGAAAAGGATTCAGAAGGTACAACTTTATTATTTATTTCTCCGATTAGCACATAACCTAATGTTGTATCATAGGCTACTGGTGCGGTTCCTAATCGATTCGATAGTATTAAAGAGGGATATATTTGAGCCCCTAGAATTACGTCAATTTTTCCCGGTACATTCCAGGAATTATCGGCTAAAAGAATGGATTTTAAGGACCGAAACTTTGAAGCATCTAGTTTACACGAAGGTAAATTATCAGTTATACATTCTACTACTAATGCATTTAAATTGTACTTATGAGGCGATACTCTCGATTCTATGTCAAAATTTACATACCCATAAACTGGGCGACTTGTCATCCCGATCCCCCGAATTTTTGAGTTTTCGAGCGGTGTGATCGGTAATTTTAATTTTTCACAACAATTCTTTGTTATAAGATTATTTTGTGACCCATTGTCTAATAGACATCTAATCATTAGTTTCTTTTTATTTATGTTCGTTGCATAAACTTGTGCTGTCGACAACAAAACATAACCATTATTATTTGTGGATACATGACATGAAGTGTCAATTTTCTCCGGTTCCGTTATTTGTTTGGTTGGAGATTGAGTAGAAGATGAAAAATGCAAAAATGTATGATGTTTTTTGTTACATTCCCGGCATCTATAGCGTGATGGACAGTTTTTTACTGAATGAACATTGGATAAGCAATTATAACATGCATTTTTTGATTTTATAAATCCAAATCTGTCTTGTACTGACATTTTATGGAATTTTTCGCAAAAATACAGATTGGAATGTTCCGCACTGTTGCACAAAATACAAGGTATTTTACAAGGTATTTTTTGTTTTGGTTTTTCATCTGCCGCCAAAAATGTGCGTGAATGATTCGCCACTTTTGGCGATCCCTTTACAGATGAAAAACGCTCCAAGATCTTTGCCTGATCTCTAACAAAATCTAAGAAGTTTTTGCAAGTAGGAAATTCCGTTTCGCGGAATATCGTATCAAATAGCAATACTATTTCTGGATCCACCTTTTTGGATGCGCAGTTTAATAGCACGAAATCCAGAATGTCTGGAATATTAAGTTGCTTGATAGCCTCTACGGAGGCGGAAAATTTATTGACAAACGTTGTCAAATGACTTGGGTTTTTTGAACTAAATTTTATATTGAAAATATTGTCTAAGTATTGCTTAGCCATTGTTCTTTCATCCTGGTATTGCTTTACCAGGCCGTCCCAAATAATGTCATAGTTTTCAGGTGTGGGCAATATCCCCCCTGTTATTTCTAGAGCATTGCCCGTAAGTTTGCCTATTAGATAACTAATTTTTTGTTCGTTTGAGAGCGCCTCGTTTTCATGTACATTTGATTTGAATGATTGATAAAATAACGGCCACATTTCTACTTTCCCATTAAAAGATGGCAATTCAATAGCGGGCAGTTTTTTACATTTATTTAGTGCAGTACTAGATTTTGACGGCTGCGCTTTGGGGGCCAACAAGGACAGCTCACTTCTCGTTCTTTTTATTTTTGAAAAATACATTTCTATTGTCATTAATGTATCAAAATTTGGATTAAAATTAGCATCAATAGATAGCTCAAGGTCATTTATACGAATTAAGGCATTTTTAAATTCCTCCCTTAACAAATCGACTTCTTGGGATTCGTCCAAGAAGCGTTCATTGGCGCATGTGTCCGTTGGAGTGCACTTTTTCGCGAGATCGTGTATTTTTACAATACGGGATTCGTAGCCTCTTGCTAGGGCCTTTAACGTTTTTAAATCAACTTCCATAGTACTAAAATTGACAGTGGAACATCCGGCTCGAAGGACCAAATTTTTATGTTAAGTTAAGTTCGAAGGACCAAGTCGCTAATGGACTAATTGTATGTTGTTATTTGCAATAATCGCAAGTGGACTGTATTATTAAATTTGTTTGAGGTATCACAAGCAAAAGCAAGAGTACTGACCTTGACTTAAGGAGACTTTAAAAAAGGGGCAGGGACTTGGGATCTAATGACAGGAAACAGGAATGGGAATCGCTGGATGCGTCTTGAAGCGGTGACGAAACAGGAGTAGGAGACGCTGGTTGCGTCTCAAAGCGGTGATGGGTTCGGATGCGTGAGGAGATGGACACGCTGCGCTTGCATGTGCGCAACGGCAGTAGGGATCTAGTTGAGACGGCTGAATGCCGCTATTCTGGTTGATGATGCGTTGCGCTTGAGGGCACGCAACAGTAGTGGAGATCTGGTTGAAACGGCAATCCTTTGCTGTCCTGGTCGATGCTCGTTCTGGCTCGACTTGAAGACGATTGCCGTTGTCCTGGTCGACGCTCAAATTAGCTCGACTTGAAGACAGGGTTTGAGCTCAAATGGCCCACTGCTGGCGAATACAATACTATTCACAAGCACGAAAAAACACTTACACTTTCACTATTTCTGAAAGGAAAAGATCCCCACTAGACAATTAAACGACGATATTCAATCAATAATATTTAATTATTCAAATTTAAGATTATAAGGTGGAATTCAAAGCCAAGATGCAAAAATTAATAATGAATTTTTGATTTTTTAAAGAAAGATTCAGAGAGAATGAAAAACACGAGTGAACCCTCACTTGGTTCGTCACCGACTTTTTTTTTTGTTTATATATTTTTTTTCATCGTTAAGGGTTTTTTAATTGTTGCATCTTTGCTTCTTTACAGATGACTATGATTACAAAATATGAATACAGAGTTGACTTGGTTTTTTAAACAATAATAATAACATTTTTATAATCGTCAGTAACTCTGATCTTGCTTGTCACACCTCATAACAAACTTAACAGGGGGATATCTGGATCCCTATAAAAATAAGGGGGTCTACTAAGCATAAATAAATGTTTTTCTATAGTAGATTTTAAAGTATGCTTTGTTCAACTCAAAATAGTTGACTAATGGCCGGTTTTATAAACGTCCAAGTAAATTTATTTCCAGAGTAAATTTATTCCAATGAAAAAATTCGAATCAATTTTTATGTTCTTATGACATTAAAATTATTGCTGTCAAAAAATTGCGTTGCATTTGTTCAATGGAATAAATTTACTCTGGAAGTAAATTTACTTGGACGTTTATAAAACCGGCCATAAGTGACATTTTAACCACAAGGGTAGATAAATAGTATATTCCGTAACTTAACCACGACCGTGGTTATGGTTCAAGTGGTCAGGTTATGGTCACTGAAAAGTGGTTGTGATTCGGAACATCTTGGTTAATTTCTGTCGGTAAAGCAGGGAACCACCGCGTCATTAGAAATAAGTGACAACATAATTTTTGTCTATCCTTATACCAACGTAAATATTATACATATCAGTATATAGTGTATAGTAATTATGTTTATACAATATTATTTATTATATTATAAGAAATAAGAGTATGACCACAACAACCACAAAAAATTTGTGGTCATCGTGGTCACGAAAAAGTAACCAAAACTTTCAGGAAACATATTCCGAAATTGAACCGCGATCCTGAAATTATGTTTTGGTTACATTACGGAAGGCATAACCTCATAACCAGAACCTTGGTCGTCGCGGTTAAGTTACGGAATATATTAATAGCACGGTGTAGTATCTATAGGTGAGAGCACGAGATGCGTTGACATGGCTAAGTAACTGGGAAACAAAATGGCGCTAACGCGACCCGTTACCATTTGACAAAAAATGTTTTGCTACAAGATGCACAACAGGGTATGGATCAAATAAAGAGAAATATAGTCTTTTTAAGGTGCCAAAAGGTGCAATTTAGCGGCAGCTACCTACACTATAATCAGAGAAACAGATACTTAATAAATTTCTGATTGAAAGATGTCAATGTCAAGTGCATTTGACATATGTTGTTTTATAATTTTACTGGAAGTATAGAAACGTTTTTGTATGGAATTTGTACAAATTCATACATAGAACTGACAAAAGATAAAAGGTAATGATTGAAAATATAGAATATTATGCGTTATATATGAATAATTTCATATTTTAAATATTTTGTGTAAAACCCGGGTCGCAACAAAACCTGACATCTAGCGGCAAACTGTATGAACTAGCCCAGTTAGTTAGCCATTTTTCGTAATGCATTGGAATACGTCGTGCACTCACCTATAGATACTACACCGTGACTAATAGTAATACTTTAACAGCAAGGGTAGAAAAAGGACTAATTATATTTAAATAAAAATACATTATAAATTTTGGCGATTTAACTTCAATTTTACAATTAATGTTACCAGAAACATTTATTCTAGGAACATATCCACAACTAGTCGTAATCTGAAGCTTCTTTTAAAATGACATCATCAGGTTCAAATATTTTTGATTGATTAGTTTGCTGTATCTGTAAATATCCGATGATGTTATTTGACAGCGCATTAATTAGGGCTAATTACTTTGAAATGTCACAATTTTCATTCACAATAAGGTATACTTGAGCATCGAGTAATAGGACCATGATATTGATGGCTTGACTTTCTTTGACTTCTCAGATAAATATGCCAAAAGCACATTTTCATTCACACTATTGATATTCTTCGCACTTTTCCATTTTTGAAAGCACTCGTGTTCTTTTTATACGTTTTTTGTGATTTTTGAGGCAATAATTTATCTAATACGTCTGATGCCTCTTATTCGACATCGGGTGGAGGTTTTTCTGCTTGAAATTCCATTTCTTACCTTTTTGTACACAAAATCACGCAGGAAAACAGTATGACAGACGACAAAATGAAATGAAAATTGTTTTAAAATAAATTCCATAACAACCCACGCTTCTGAGGCACGGTGTATAAATATATTTATTTACCACCGTGGGATAAGTTATACCATATCACACTCATTTTAGTTATGTACTGACCTTGTTAGTGCAATAAGTGCGGTAATAAAATTCTAGTGTGGTAATAATTTCATTACCGCACTCATCATTGGGCTAACAAAGCTATTACAAATTACATAATTAAAATGAGTGCGATATGGTATACGGTGATAGATATTTTTTTTTACGATATTCGTAGGATACTACATTATTAACGCGGGGGATACTACATCATTAACGCACTTTGTGATTACCCACCATAACTCGCCCTACAGGATCGTAGTAATTCACAATACGTACGATAATAATGTCTATATCCCACTCATATCGTGAATAACTATTATACACCGTGACTGAGGTTTTAAAATTGTTTTTAAATAATTTAATCTATAATCGGTTTTTCTAATTTTTGCTCTTTAAATCTCTTATAAAAAAATAGAATTTTATACACGACGATAAAATTAAATTTTCGACTCGCGAAAAATAATTCACTCGCGAAATCGCTCGTGAATAAAATTTTCCGCTCGTCGATAGAATATAATTTTATCTTCTTGTGTAAAAAATAACTATTTTTATCCTATCGAATGAAGCAAATATCGAAAATTATACTTAATAATTGAGCGTTGTATACTTTAAAAAACGAGAATAATGGCTCTAAATGTGATAGAGTAAGCTTCTTCGTTGTGTTAAGGTATATTTAGAAATATTTAATGCTAAAAATGTCCACATTTTCATGAACAAATTGAAAAATTGATAAAACTGCTGAGGCTCTAGTTTCTTTGGGTATCGACTACGAATAATTAGGGTCAGAGTTTTTGGTGGCCGAATAATTGTTAAAAGATCAAATGAAAATTAAATTTGGTTAAATACAATCCTTAAATAAATATATTATGTATTATTCTGTTTTCAATGAGTTTTAAGTTTTTTTTTCCATTTGGGGCTGTCCTTAAATTACGTAACGCTTCAAGGGGGGGGGGGTCAAGAGTAGTGTTACGCAGCGTTACGAGGGGGTGGGGGAGGGTTATTGTGTGCGTTACGTAACGATAAAATATAAAAAAATATTGCTAAACTAGCTTTAATAGTTTTGAAACATTCAAATTTCGCGGTGCTAATTCGTATATGCAGGCAGTCGTTTGTTTTCAATAACAATTCGGGCCAGTGGTCTTTCATTCGTGCAATGCAATTCATATTAAAACATGAATTCAAGTAGTGTTGATAAGGAAAAACTTTTCAATAGTTTGTTAAAAGCATATGGAAATGCATATGCTTTTAATTTCTGTGCTGTTATTTTTTCATCTTTATGTACATTAATTTAATTAGTTTCTGTTTCAAATTTTAACTGAATATTAAGGAGGCCATATACTTTTATATCCAGTAAAGAAATTGGGGTGACAAGCCGTAGGGCAAGAGTAGTACATTATTTTTCATCTTTATGTACATTAATTTAAATAGTTTCTGTTCTGTTCTGTTATTTTTCATCTTTATGTACATTAATTTAAATAGTTTCTGTTTCAAATTTTAACTGAATATTAAGGAGGCCATATACCTTTATATCCAGTAAAAAAAATGAGGGGGTCAAGTACTGCGTTACGTAATATATAGGGGGGGGGTTCATGTTTGCGTTACGGGTGCGTTACAAAGGCGGGAGAGGGTATCAAAAATTTCCTAATTTTGCGTTACGTAATTTAAGGACAGCCCCTTTTCTCACTTTATATTTATTTTAATTTTATTGAAAACGTTCGATGTATAAGTAATTTCATAATAAAATAAAAAAATAGATAATAGATGAATAGGATAAAAAATATAAGTACGGCTCTGTGACCCAGTGAAATACATATCCACATACAACAGAGAGAGACGGAATGTAGAGATGGCCTTGCTACTTGTTTAATCAACACATTTATGCTTTTTTCTTCTTTTCGCAATCGCATGTTGACTGGAGTCACTTTACACTCTCTAAAAACAAACTATCGCACTCCAGTTAGTTTCACTTCTCGAAAATACTTTTAACCTCACATATATTTGTTTATAACGATAAAGTCACTTTAATAAACTGCTGTATTTTTAGTTTTGTTTGTTAGTATACCGGTTCCGTTTTTCAAAATTGTACTAATGAAAACATAATATATAAACTTATAAACTTATTACTTAATTCAAAGACATATTTCAGTGATACATACTTTGACGTCATAAATAACAGTTAAGTATCTATGAAATAAAGATAAAAAGTTTATATTTAGTGTAAGTTCCAACATTCGATACTAGGCGTAGTCAAATATTGCATGTAACTGAGCTTTTTTATTAACTTAGGGCCGGTATTTTCACTTGCGAATAAAGGTTTAGATAAATTTATCCTTGGGATAAATATTTTTGTCGTCTTTTCACTTGCAAATAAATTTATTCGATAGAATAACATCTGTTATTCGCGGAATAAATTATTCGGTAGTTGGGTAGCGAATAACCTGTGTATTCGTAAGTTCATTAAATTTCCAAATAGTGCAGATTTGTAACAAATGGATATATTAAATATTTTTGATGATCATAATAATATTTTGAACTATGAAGTAATATATAACTTGAGAAATCGATCACACACCATCAGACAGCAACATTACCACATACATGAAGGAATTTTTTGACAGATTCTGATCATGAAAACAAAGTGTTTTCAATTTATTATTATACATATTGGCGATCGTATTTGATCTGAAACAGTGAATATAGGTAACTCATTATAAAGACCCTGATATTTGACGCTTGCAAAATATTTTCGAATTTTGGATACTTTTGTTGAATACAATGACAAACATTTACTTCGAACTGAAAGGAATATACAAAAAGTACAAGGACAATTTTACAATATACATATATCGTTTACGGCATATGATTGCTACATTAGATGGTACTTGTTAAATTACAGTCTCTCTGGGCTAAATATGCAGAATAATATAGATGATATTAAAGACGTCGAACAAAATTTTGACAACTACGGATTCAAAAGAAATCGACGCATTTTATCCGTGTCTGCTTAACGTGGCTACGCCAAACTCCATCCGTCTCTACTGACACAAATTCACTCTGCAAGGCTACCAATTCACGAACGTTAAAGTTATTCGACAGGTTTGTTTCTGTCAAACTTGTGAAAAGACGCAATGGAATTATTCGTTGGATAAATACATAGAATAAATTTATGTAACGAATACTTATTCGAAACTTTATTCGGAAGTGAAAATACCGGGCTTTAGATGACATAATGAATCCATAAAATTCATCATCATCATAATCTCTATGGTTTAGCCTATAGTTAGCCTATTCTGTATCTTAGAGCTGAATTATTGGTCTCTTGATCCTTTCATTGGTCGGCCGGTCTTCCTTTTTATCTCCCGTCATACCGTATAGGTAAGGGAGTTAATGTTATCGGTCCAAAAATTCGATGGTGAGTTTTCAGTAAATAAGCACGAATTATTGTCACCAGAACACCTTTTTACTATTTGCATGTGCGTGTGCGTATGCGTGTGTACCTGTGCGTGTGTGTGTGTGTGTGTTTGTGTGTGTTTGTGTGTGTGTGTGTGTGTGTGTGTGTGTGTGTGTGTGTGTGTGTGTGTGTGACGATTTTTACCTCCACGATAACTTGAAACAAATTTCCGAAAATTTATATTTTCCGTATTTAAGCTTTCTGAATTAATATAAAGTTATAAAGAGTTGATTAGATTTTAGTTAACACTGGACAACCGGAAGTGATACTTTAATTGAAGCC
Source organism: Harpalus rubripes (assembly GCA_963082715.1). NCBI lineage: Eukaryota > Metazoa > Arthropoda > Insecta > Coleoptera > Carabidae > Harpalus > Harpalus rubripes. The sequence continues at coordinate 15,239,523 of OY720451.1, forward strand.
CATAACAGTTTTTAATGAAAAATTATATTAAAATATAATCCAAAATTCTTCAATTTTAGTAAGTAAGACTTCATATCAAGGAAAATGGCATATCAGATTTTGGCTAAAATTAGTATACCGGAAGTCATACTTTATTTGAAGCTCTGAACAGATTGTCGAGAAAAATATATTATGACATATTCCAAAACTTGTCAAATTTGGTATTTAAGACTTTTAGATATATGAGAATGACATATTAGATTTTTGCTAAAATTGATAAACCGGAAATGATATTTTTCTTGTAACTCTGAACAGATTTTCAAGAAAAATATTTTGATATATACCAAAATTTTTCAAATTTGTCATTTAAAACTTTTATGGTAATAAGAAGGACATATTACATTTTTTTCTAAAATTTATAAACCGGAAGTGATACTTTATTTGAAGTTTTGAACAAATTTTCGTGAAAAATACGAGTATATTGATACTGTAGTGTATTTTATGTATTTTAGTTAAGATAAAATATTTCCCGGTACGCCACTATACTGATGTCGATGTGACTAGATTTTACATTTAATAAAATACTTGTTCATACAATATTTTGGGCAGTTAGGATATAGACTTCAATGTATAAAGATTTATATTTGTGTGTGTTAAATAAAAGGGATTAGCGTGCAATATATGTTTATTTTAAACCCTTAAACATCACAGATACAATCCAAAACTTTTCAAATTTGGTATTTAAGATTTTTATAGAGAACGACTTTTGGTTTTTAGTGTATGGTATTCTATTATGGTCCATTCTTTCAACGTGGTTTTTCTATTATTTTCTGTATTATTGCCTGTATTATATTTTTTCTTTGTATTTAGCTTCTCTCTAATTGATTCGTTTGTTTGCTTATCTAGCAAACTGTTTCCGGCTAATGACATGAGAAGTTTCATTTTCGCTGTTTCAATTCGTTTTCTTTGTTGGTTTGTTAAGGCCCAAGAATCAGAACCTAAAGTAGAGTAGGTACAGCCATTGCTTTAACAAAAAAAATTAAGAACAGTATATATATATATATATATATATATATATATATATATATATATATATATATATATATATATATACATATATATATATATATATATATATATATATATATATATATATATATATATATACATATACATATACATATACATAGGATATCGTATCAGTGTGAATGGAGGTATTTTTGAACATTTATTACATTAAAATTTTGATTTTTTGTTATTACCATGTAGGTTAATTTATTGGAAATTAGTATTGATTATACATAACTACAAATTTTTGTATGTTGCATTTTAAAATGGACAAATATTACATTGCTGTCATTTTTTGACAGTAGTGTGTAACCATGGAAGTGATTAACCATATGTTGCACGTTAAAATAAATTCTCTGTATATATATATATATATATATATATATATATATATATATATATATATATATATATATATATATATATATATATACTTTTTTGATTAGTGTCCTTTTGATTGTCCATGTTAATTGTAGATATTTCTAAATTTTTATGTCGACATCTCTTCCTTTGCCATAACATATGTTACAAGTTATAACCCAAGTATAGTTAAAATTATTTGTTCTATTGTTTTATTTTCTATTATTATTTTTGTTTTCATGGATTCTTCTTCTTTAAATCCCATAATCCAATAACCTTTGTAACGAGTGTTTTATACCATTTTCTCTGTTTCGGCTTTTATTTATATAAAGTACTTGACAATTTCCATTAAGTGAAATTTTTGTCAGAATAGTTTATTTTTTATTATAACAATCCCAAAAAACAAATTTCCGAAACGAAGTACAGAAACTCCTCATAATATGCAATAGCTTACCTTACGACAAATAGTAATAAAAATTGATGTTTCATTGCGCAGAAAATATTTATTGACTCTGTTCGGAAAGTATATATTTTTACCTTCCGTCATACCTTTAGGTGAAGATGGTATTGTTTTTGATCAAAAAATTCGATGCTGAGTTTTTAATGAATAAGTACGTTTTAGAGTCCCTGGAATTAGATTTTATTATTTTTGTGATGATGTCTTTGTCTGTGTGTATGTGTATGTATGTATGCGTGTGTGTGTGCGTGTGTGCGTGTGCGTGTGTGGGTGGGTGTGACGATTTTTTCTCCATCGATAATTTCAACACTACAATACTAAAAATTAGAATTCTTTCGTATTCCTCTTCGTTACATCCATATAAAAAGCTGCTTAATTAGATTTTGGTTATAATTGGCCCACCGGAAGTACCCTCATTTGAAGATTTTAACAATTTTTCCTGAAAAAAACGCTGTTAATTATAATTTTTTCACATTTAATGTTATTATAAATATTATAGAATATTTTGTTCTCTATACGATTTGATTATATTTTATACTTCATATTCAATGGATATTGAGTTAAAAAAATTGTAAAGAAATTAAATTTCATAAAGCTATGCAATAACAATGAAAACAGCTCATATAATTAATAGACAGATGTCAATGTCAAGTGCGATTGACATAGTAGGTTTGTGTTATAATTTTACTGCAAATATAGAATCTATTCTAAGATACTTTCTGTATGAAATTTATACAAAATATGTACTAGAAATATAGAATCTTTCGCAAGAAACTGTCTGCATGGAATTTGTATAAAATACATAGAACTGACGGAAGGTAATGTGCTGGCCACATCAGGATTTTTCAATTTAAGGTACGATTCATTCCTGAGTTCATCTATTGACGTAGTTTAATAAACATTTGGTACCTGTGTAAAACCTGATCAAAGGAATCTATTAAGACTGTCTCACCGATCTCACCTTTTACGAAATGAAATTTGTTACCCTATACTGACTACTTATATTACCGTGGCAACCAAGAAGAGAGTGACAATTCCTTCAAGCTATCAAAACCACATTTTTAAAGCGTACATAAATGAGCTTTTAGCGCTTTAATGTGATTTAGTAGTTGACAATGTAACCTTTGCCATTACCTAAAATGGAACTCTGAACCAATCGACTTTTTTTCTTATTTTAACACCTGCATTTCTAGTAGGGTCTGTAACTAGTTCATAGAGATGTAAGATGCGAATGAAAAAAAGAAAAACTTGAACATATCTGTCACAAGATAAGAATTTGAGTGACAAACCGTCATCAAATGGAATATGATCATGAAACAGTTTATGGTTTTAGTTTTAGTGTCAGTAGTGATTTATTTCGTGATTTCTCCAGTTTTAAATTGTATTAACTGTGTTTATTTTTTACGTAATATAGAATTGAAATTCAATAAGCTGATGAATATTCGTTGTGCTGTTTGATATAAAGTGCAGTGCAAAGAAGCAGATGGACGTTTACTTTTATATTTAATGACGAAATGTCATACTATTTCCAATACTCTTTTATCTTATATACAGGGTGTCCTATAACTTCAGGTACATATTAGAAGGACATATAGTTCTTAATGTCCTGATTACGGAACAAATTCCTATAATTAGGGGTAGTTCACTTAAGAACAACATTTTTGGACCCCTGGATACTATAATATTTGGAATAGTGAAATTAGTTATAACTTTTACATAAAATAATTTAACAACGAAATTAATTTATGCAATTTCGTAAAGCTTTGTCACATCAATTAAGTTTGGGAGATGTGTATGTAATGAAAAAAACACACAACCTATTCAACCAGTGTCCCAAAACTGTTTCCTTCAAAAACCTCAAAAACTAATTGTTGAATTTTGAAAAAATTCTTTTTGTTCCGTAATCAGGACATTAAGAACTATATGCTCTTCTAATATGTACCTGAAGTTATGGGACACCCTGTATAAGCAAATATTAAAATAGAAGTGTATGTCTATGAAACAATTTTAAATTTATTTAGAAATGAATTTATAGTTATTGTTTGTATTTTCTTGTTTTCTTATACTAGTAGAATTTTTTTATAGTAATTACTATTGTTTGTTTCATAAAACTACCATTGTAAATAATTGACTACGACAGTAAATTTTCATTTCCACCGATTTCTTAATGATTAAAAGCTATAATTAATATGTAAGCGCAATGCGCAAAAATGTTTATTATATGGCAACGTTTATCACCATTTCCAGCTATGCATAAGGCGTAATGCTTAAGAACTAAGAGCAATGCTTAAGAACAAAAGCTTGCAAACTCCAAGGTTTAAGGCGTAATGCCTAAGCGTAATTGTGAGATGGAAATACATATCTGTCATCTGTCTTTCTTTATTTTCTAATCTGAACTGTCAGCTGTCAGTCTATTTTATAATTATTAAGTTTTTTTTAATTTTTAGATATTGATATAGATGCCAAAAATTATGTATATGACATGTTAAGAAAAGAAGAATTACTGCTGCAATGACAGTCTGCTAGAGTTAAAAATACAAAAGGATATAAAATGTGACATTTCTGTCGAATTAGTCACTAAACAAAGTAGCTGGAAATGGTATCCTAGTAAATTGTTATAATGCATTAAGCATTACGCACAAATCATTATGCATTAAGCATTAAAACATTCGGTGGAAATGAGGCTTAAGAGTCAATTTTTACTAAGGTAACTAATAAAGCATTTCATAAAAATTATGCACATAAAATTACTACAGTATAAACAACAATTATTTTACTAAAGTGTAGAGGATCGTAACTACTGCATAAAGTAAAATCATGTCGTCTAGTGAATCAGAAGAAGAATATGAAGTGGTTGAATACAAAACACACAGCATATTAACGATTTAGAATGCGTTCACAAGTGTTTGACACAATATTGGAATATATTGAACAACACTCCACGGAACGTAGTAAAGTACTATCTCCAAAACAACAATGAGGTGTTGCACGGTTTTTTTTCTTTGCTTTAATCGAAAGATTAAGAAAAAATATTTTACCCATATTTTTTATTTTTTTCGTATTATTCTTTATTCATGAGAAAATTGTCTTTGAAATTATAATGTTTGAATTTCCGCTTCCCCTTTTGACTGATGACGTTCGAATCGAACTTACCAATGAGGGTGTGGCTTACATTTGCCACCAACGGAAATAAAACGAGTGACAGTCATGACAGCTGTCAACTACTACTGATTTTTGTATTTGGAAATAATCAAACATGGTTGTAAAAAAGTGTTTTGTGCAGTGTGCCCAAATAGAACTGATAATAGGGAAAAATATTTCTAGTAGTGCTTCAAAACGAAGAAAGAAGAATGAAATGGTTGTCGCAAGTAAAGATAAAAACATAAAATCATAACTTCTTTGTTGTAAAGATCATTTTGATGTAAATATAAATATTTTTACAATTAAATAAGAACTATTGAATACATTTAATTTTTTAGCTGGAATGTGATGCACTCAGGCTACGGTTTCTTATACCTATAAAGAGAGATTAATAAATCTAGGATAAAACATTACTAGACAGTATTTCTTAAGACCACTACTGGCGATAATGTGAATCTCCAACTAGAGGATCTGTTCCAAACAATGTGTCGTTGGAATATGTTTTATATAAGTTTTAACAATATGTATTCTGTATGTTCCTAACACGAAATAAATCCAAAAGTCAAAATAGACAATAATGTACGTGTGCGTGTCAGGTGTCAACTAAAATGGAAAAAAGAGAACGGGGAAAAATTACTTAGAAATAGACAAAGCAAACATGTTGGAGATAAATAAATGTAAAAATAATACATGGGATGAAATGTATAATGAATTTAATTTAGTTAATGTTGATATGTGTCAAATTTATTTTACGGAATAAAATTTACTTCCTCGCACATCGTTGGAGTAATTTATACTATAGATTTAATTAGCTAGTATTTTTATTCTTGTTTTGACGAAAATCTCTGGAATAAAGTATTTTACTTCAAGAGTAAATTTTACTTTGCTAGTGCTTTACTTATCCATCTTTTATAATACAGTGCATTGAACTCTGAAATATAAGGCTGTAATATAATAATAAATAACTAAGAACTACACTAAAGAACCAAAAATCACGCTGCACTATAAGTCAGACCTTATGTCACACAGTTGTCATTAAAGCAATCATTGACGTTGATGTATGATACATTTGTTTTTTTTTTTCATCATCTTTCCAGTTTTGTCATTGGCTAATGTAAGTCTGATGTCACAGGCAGTGTAATTTGGCGCCAATTCAAAAAGTAAATTTTTAAATTGCTACTGTGCTTAATATATACAGTAATTTGAACAGAAAATCATATTTAATAATACTGTAGAACATACTTATTCGAATTTCAGAAGAAAAAAGATATGTTAATTTTTTTTGCAACACCTCATTGCAAATAGCTTTGCATTGGTTAGGCACTGGTGCCCTGTATCTCGCAATTGGACACACATGCATAAAGTATCAAAAGAAGGTTCTGTTTGTCGTGTGGTGAAAAATGTTGTTTATACTGTAAATCTAATTTTGCTTCGTCAGTTTGTTAAATGGCCTGAAAATATTGATGAGGTGGTACATAAATTGTATGAAACGGCAGGAATGTCTTTAGTCTGTGGGGTATTTGACAGTACTTGGATTAAAATTGATGCACCTAGCAATCATGAAGTAGCATTTGTTTAAGGACATGGAAATCATTCGATAAATGTAATGTTTGTGGGCCTGATTATTATTTTTATTATTGTTCTGTTCATTGACCAGGATGTGCCGATAACGCTAGGATACTGAGAAATTATAATTTATATAATAGAATGAAAAAGAGTGCTGAAGGTCATATGCGGATGGAGTTTTATTATTAGATTATATCCATTGAAGACGTGGCTTATTCCAGCAATAGTGCGGAATTCAAAAATACCATCTCAAATTCTGTTTGCTTGCGCCGAGGGGTCCGTCACTCAAGAAATCCTTGTACACTTACATACAAATCCAATTGAAAATCCTGAAAATCTTTATCTTAATACTGCAATCTTTGCAATCAACATTACAATCCCAAAAATCATTACAATCTTTATAAAAAAAATTAAAATCTTGGAAATCTTACTTGCAATCTCATATTCTTAGACAAGTCTATGCAAGTTCATGGTAACTATCTCAAGAAATCTTTGTACATTTACATATAATTCCGATTGAAAATCCTGAAAATCTTTCTTTAATACTGCAATCTTTGTAATCAACAATCCCCAAAACAATCTTGTAAAATCCCAGAAATCTTTCCAATCAACATTATAATCCCAAAAATCATTACTATCTTTGTAAAATCCCAGAAATCTTGGAAATCTTGTTTGCATTCTTATATTCTTAGATAAGTCTATGCAATTTCATAGCTACTAATTCAAGAAATCTTTGTACACTTACATAAAAATCTGATTGAAAATCTTTGACAATCTAATAAAATCCCTATAAATCATCTTGAATCTAGCAAATCTTCAAAGATTTACAATTTTTGTACACTTAAACGTCGAGTGACGACCCCTCGGCTTGCGCCCATTGTACAGTGTTTTTTTTATTTCTTTTGACATTTTGTCGCGCTGTCTAAATCATTTTAGGTTAAATTCAGATTACTGTAGTAAAATCGCCTCCCTAGAGTACTACAGTAGAAATTTATTTATGAAACGTGATTATTTATTGTAGTAAGGATATGTTGCTATTAGAGTAAAAACTACAAGTTTTATGAAATAGGCTACTGGTAATGTAGCATCGGAAACGGGGGAACAATTCGTCAGTTATGTCAAAAAGAACAATGATTTCCTGAGTTTATCTCAAGTGATCTGAGATGAGTTGAGATTTTGTCCAAAAAGAACACGGCTCTTAAGGTACATTCAGAATAAAAAAAAAAAAAATTAACGGTAGTGTAAGAATTAGTGGTATCGGTAGCGTAAGAAATTTATAGTAAAAATTATTTCCGTTCACAATGAAAAATTATTGAAATTATAGTTTCTAGAAATTTTTTATTATAAATTACTAGGATGCAAGGTTGACAGTTATAGCTGTCATTTTATTTTTGCGCAAAAAGCAACTGACATAGATGATGACTTATTAATTACACTTATACACAAGCACTCCATTGTGTGAAATAAGCGAAGAGATTAAGGGAATTGAAAATTATTTCAAAAAAAGAAAATGCGTGGGCATAAATTGCCTTTGAAATAAGCGAAAATGGTAAGTTACGTGTTTACTTTTAATTGTGCAAAGTTTATAAATAAGTCTGTTTGTTTATATAGCGCAACGTCTGAGGCACACCACAAAATAATCCTTTTTCTATTGCTCATTTTATCTGATGAAATCAGAAATTGGATGTCAATAAACGTCAAAACTGTCAAAAAATTAAGCGGTAGCGGTAGTGGCAAGAAGTTTGGAGTTTGCAAACTCCTACCGCTGCCATTGCCATTGCGCTACTACTAATTTTCTTAATTTTTGGATGTGAACGAATACATTTGCTATAACGCATTCAATCTTTTACCCAGGCCACTACCACTGCCACTAATTCTACCGCTACGTTAATTTTTTTGTTGTATACTTTACTGCAACTTAATTTTTATATTAATTTTTAACATTGAAATGTGGGGTTATTATAATTTTGTTTTATTTTTTTTTATTTAATTTTTATACAGAATCACGTAGAAAACCCCGTTTTGCTATCACTCTTGGCCTATTTTGTTACTATAGGAAACTCGCATCATGCCGCATTCCAGTAATATAATATTGAGTTCAATGGTTAGAATACTTTGTAGTGGCGCTGCATATACAGAATTAGAATCACAAAAAATAGGGAGTTATCTTTATCACACCCATATTTTTTATTTACACACCGTTCTAAATGCAGAATATTACCTTACTTCACTTTATTGTAAACCCAGCTCTTAAATCAATAAAATTCCATTACAATCTGGTAAAAAAAATGGGGCGCGATATAATAATGCAATATTATTTTTAAATGTCTATTTAAAACTTAAATTGCAGTGTCAAATTAACAACGACGAATCGTGTAGGATAATATTTAAATTCTTATGCTAAAATTTTAAAAACATTCATATATTTTTAAAATAAAAAAAATCTGATGTGGGCACCACACGACATCCTTGTATACCGATATGAAGTATAGACCCAAGTATAAAATTGCACGTATTTGACGTAATTTGACATTAGCATCTATTTTTTATTTTTTTGTTATTTTTTGTCCTAATCCGCAAGCTTCATTACAAAAACCAAAAAGTATGTAAGTTTTAAATATACATATCTCGCTTTTACAAAGGGCTAATTTAATAATACTTTATGTGCTAGACGCAGAATTTAATTCTCTAAAACTTTTATTTGAAGCATTTATTTCTAAAATCAAAATGAAACCATTTTATTGAAGAAAAACTATTAACAACTTCAGGTAATATGTCACTTCCGGTTAGCCTGTTTTAACCAAAATCTACTTTGTTATTCCAATTGACATAAAAGTCTTATATACCAAATTTGAAAAGTTTTAAATTATATTATAAAATAGTTTTTCATTAAAATCTATTATAGGCTTCAAATAAAGTACCATTTCTGGAAATTATGTAATGACCAAAAAGGGAGGTGCACAACTAGATATTATAGCAGTCTTAAATACAAAATTTCAACTTTCTACGGCTTACCGTTTTTGAGTTATGCGAGACACGTACGCACGTACGTACGTACAGACGTCACGAGGAAATTAGTCAAAATGGATTCAGGGATGGTCAAAATGGATATTTGCGTTGAAATCTGAAAACCGAAATTTTTCGCGATTACAATACTTCCTTTACTTTGTACAAGGAAGTAAAAACCAGCTGTCAGTACAAAGTAAAAGTTAATCTTACAAAGAAAAAATAAATAAATCACAAGAGTTTCAAGGAAGACATAATCCGTTAAATCCGTTAGCGTTAGCGCAATCATCTCAGGAAAAATTTATCATTAATGAAAGCACTAAACCAGGGATTACATTCCCCGCAAAGATAAAAATTTGCTCTGTGTCATTTAGGTATTGTATTCAGCTGGATATAAACAGCGTCACCCTTTCAACCTAAAAGCTAAGGATACAAATGTCATGAAAACAGCTAAACGACCTCTATTAATACGTTATGAGGGGAAGGGAGCCAGTGCCAGTGGAAAGAGCATCGTTGGAAAGAATGGATGAATTTTTCAAGACGTCTAGACCGCTAAAAAATAAATGATATGGCAATTTTAGTCAAATATTTTATGTTACAGTCTCTATCGACAGATTGAAGCAAGCCTATACGTGCTTAATGAAGACGCAATCATCGACATAGATGCTACACCTATATCTACTAGTAAATCCTGCAGAAAGGTATGATTTGCCGAGACGATCCTCACTGGATTATAACAGTACATTAAAACACAAGTTGCATAAGGTAATCTTTTAAAGTACGAGTCCAAGTTTGAAAAACGAGCAGCTATAGGCGAGTTTTACCCCAGATCACGAATAAACGCATACTTATTGAAAAATATCAATTTTTTCCTAATATTTATTTGTCAAACATTATGACACTAGCATTTCGCATGTAGATACGAACATTACCGCCGATTATTTTTTACTACCGAGCCAAGAGTCACTGTAAAACTTATCACCGCCAGCTGCCGCGGCATTTTACCGGAAGTTACTAGAAAAGCGGAACGAGCAGAATGTAGTGACTTAAAAGTAAACCGCGAATTGAAAAGAACAGCAATTTTCACCGCCGCGATTTGCGGTAGACGCAGGGCTGAACGAACAAACCTATTATGTTCTAATCCAATGAAATACACAATTCCGGAATCGAAATGAACCCCTTGGAATTACGAGCTCTGTACATTTGTCTTTTTTGTATATTCGTTAATCCGACCCTTCTTGATACATAAATAAATTGCTATTCGCAATCGAAATTAACGATAGAGATTTTCGAAGCAAGATGGCCGCCGTACGATAGGTTTAACATATGAGAGTTCACATTGTTCACTGTGTTTAAAAACTTATTTATACAGGGTATGTCACAACTCGCGCCCCAGACAAAACTGACACTTGCCGACGACAATAGGTTGCCAACAAATAGAAGAAAATAATTTGCGTCTGCTTGCATAACGGAGTTACAAGACTTTTTAATCCACCAATCCTGGTAGGATATCTTGAGGTGTGATGATATTATTACAAAATAAAACTGGTTGCTATGTATTAAAAATACTACTAGTGAATTACAAAATTTGTTTTACTTACTGTAATGTTGACACTTTAGAGAAAAGGTGTCATCCGAGATCATCATTTATATCGTACAGTGCAACTTGTAGCAGCTGTGTAAAATGTGTTAAACGAAAATATTGTCATTTGAACAGACTCGTGCTGCCTCTCTGGCGTTACGTCCACATTCTCCGAAAATTATAATCATTTCTAAGTAATCAGCGGCCGAATACAGGGTAAGAATTTGCCTTTTTTATTCACCTTGTCAAATTTAATTTGACACTGACATTTTTCGAAAACTACAGTCGCCCACACATTTTAAAGAAGATTTGATTTGTATAAAACCCTAGTAACTTAAAATTACGGCAAACATACGTTAAAGGTGTAGGTCTCTGATTGGTCAATTTTCTCGAATATCTTTTAAGCTAGATTTTTTTTCTTCGAAATTAGACATCCGTGTACAGTCTCGTGTTTCCTCATTCGCTCTGGGGCGCGTGTTGTGAGACAGCCTGTATGTAGGAGCCGATAAGTTAAAATATTTAATTATTAATTACTACACTACTCACTCAGCTGCCACTTATTCAATACGTGGCTTGTCCGATTGCTTTTCATAGTACTGATTTGCGCCACTAGAGGGAAAATTTTATCTTCGATTGCGAATACAGAGAATTTAATTTAAAATGCAACATATGGTTCATCACTTCCATGGTTACACGCTACTGTCAAAAAATGAAAGAAATGTAATATTTGTCCATTTTAAAATACAACGTTCTTGGCAACGTTATAAATAGTATTGCAGCACAGAAGATTGCTCCAGAACTCATCACAAATGGTCTCAATTCTTTCTGCGATCGCCTAGGATATAGCCTCAGTGTGAATGGGGAAATTTTTAAACATTTATTACATTAAAATTATGAATTTTTGTAAGCCAAAGTTTGTTAGGATGTGCTACATTAAAGTTTTGATTTTTAGTTAATCGTAGGTATGCTATTTTTTGGAAATAACTATTTATAACACAAAACTACAAATTTTGTATGTTGCATTTTAAAATGGACAGATATTACATTGCTGTCATTTTTTGACAGTAGTGTGTAACCCTATAATAGTCGATTTCGGGCGACATACCCGTTCACTTCTTAGGATCAGTTACGGTATGATATGGTCATTGGTGGCGCCAAAAATCGTTGGTTCACTTGTTGACACCGTGCTTGGTGGTTATGTATATTCTGCGACATTTAAAACTGTCAAAATTAGTGTCTAGCACCCGAATGTGTGAACCTACCTGAACGCAACATACCGCAAGTGAACGGTTGTCGCCCAAAATCGCCTCATATGTTAAAATAAATTCTCTGTGTTAATTAAAATCAGTAGCACTTGATAATTCTGAAGAGCATGTATCATTAAATTCGATGTGATGTAACTACAAAATCCATTAAATTTTTACCTTCCGTCATACCATTGAGTTGATTAGATTTTGGGTAAAATTGGACAACCGGAAGTAATACTTTACTTGAACCTCAGAACAGTTTTTAATGAAAAATTATTACAATATAATCCAAAACTTTTCAGTTTTAGTATTTAAGACTTTCATATCAAGGGGAATAACATATTAGATTTTGGCTAAAATTAATAAACCGGAAGTGATACTTTACTTGAAGTTCTTAACAGATTTTCGTGCAAAAAAACTTTTTAAATTTAGTATTTAAGACTTTTATATGAAAGGGAACAACATATTAGATTTTGCCAAAAATTGATAAACCGTAAGTGATATTTTACTTAAAGCTCTGAACAGATAAATAGGTATATATGATATATTCCAAAACATTTCAAATTTGGTAATTAAGGCTTCTAGATTAATGAGAACGACATATTCGATTTTTTTAAATTGATAAACCGAAAGTAATTCTTTACAGAAAGCTATAAACAGATTTTCTTGAAAAAATATATTAAAATATGATCCAAGATTTATCAAATTTGATATTTAAATCTCGTTTATAATTTGAAACAGCATATTAGATTTTGACTATACTTATATGATAAGTGTTACTTAATTTGAAGTAGTGATGGGTCAATTCCCGAAATTGAATGTTGAGGAAAAATTCCCGGTAATTCCCAGGGAAATTCCCAAGAATTTTTTTTTTAATTTCCCAATTTCAAGTGTTTCGTAGCACCACAATATTTGTTGACGGAGTATGAGTAGGTAACAGGCAGGCATTAGTCACAAACATGCAAAGTAAAATAACAGGCGCCAAGGTATAATATATTCTAAAATAAAATTTCAAAAAAAAATCGGGAAAAAAGTCAAGATATTTTTCCCAGCAAATCGTAGTTGCAGAAATTCCCGGGAATTTTCCCAGGAAAAAACAAAGTTCCTTGCGGGAATTTTTTAGTAGCACATCACTAATTTGGAGCTCTTAACAGATTTTCGAGAAAAAATAATAAAATATAATCCAAAATTTCGTATTACAGACTTTTCTATTTATTGAAACAATATATTAGATTTTGTTTACAAATGAAATGATACTTTACTTAAAGCTCATTGCTATTTTAAACATAGGATTGACGGGAGGTTATGTGTTGGCCACATCAGATTTTTTACATATTCTTTCGTATTTGATAGATAAATTAGCTATTCTCTTCCGTATAATTTTACCGGAAATTAATTTTAAGTACATTTTCATAGAATCCTTTTAATCTTTTATTATACGATCAATTTATTTAAATGCAGTATCGATGAAAATAAATTTAATTTCCAATTCGCAATTTCCCGGTTTTTATTTTATTTTTCTTCCCTTACATATTCTAATTTTCGGTGTTTAAATCGCTCCATCTACAGACGTTAATTAAGGCTTTATCGAGATCTTAGCGTACCTTTACCATCAGATGAGATCGCCTTTGTGTTATTCTAAACCACAATTACATTATTTTTACCTTTCTTTTGTCGTGAATTTTGCACGTGAAATCAAATGGGAAGTCAATTAAGTTTAGGAACGAGATATTCAAGTTTTATTTATTAAAGTTCGATGAGATATTTGACATTCCAAGAAAGTTTGAAGCCATGCAATACCTTGCACGTTCAAATCTAAAAGTTTGAAACCTTAGAACACTTATTCTGCAAGACAGTTTCAAATATTGCGAGCGAAACTAAACAATGGTTGAAAACCACAACTCATTTGTCTCTATATCTACAGTATTCAAATTAAAAGTTTACGACTGACGTTGGAAACAAATAGAGTGTTACAGTAGCACAAATTTTGTAGCGAGCAATAAACTTCAAAAATCGGTTTGTGGAAGTGAACCAGTTATTAGAACAGGTTTAAATAGAGAACATGTTTTTATTAACTCTTTTGTAGAGCTTCAAGCAAGAATTCTTTGATATTTAATAACAATATTGGTTCATCCGTTCATCATAAAGATTTTTGGAAGGGTACTTACTGCTTTATTAAACCAGTTTAATATAGCAATATTTTATGTATAGCCTACTGAAAAATAACTTTAAAAATAAAATTTATAAATCTTACATTTATGACAAAAATAAAGTTTCCTACCAGTTCATCCACTGATGGCCGCCTACGTCGTAGAAGATTTGTTTGGTGTTCAGCAATCCCTACGAGATCTCCAGAGTTGAAATCCAAAGATCGCAAGCTGCATCCAAATTGTCCAAGTTTCTTGATGTATCAGACCAACAAAAGTAACGCTTTTTACCTCCCGCTACCCTTGATATGGGCGGTATAGGGATCGTGCTAAAAATCGCATATCGAGAGTTTGGTAAATGACCACGTTTTAAGGTCCCTAGAATCCAATTTTAACATTTTCACGATGATGTCTGTGTATGTGTGTGTGGAGCCTCCACTCTAACTCAAATACTATCATTCAGAAAATTTTGAAACCTTGTATTTCGAACTTTTTCTGTAATGGAAAGAGCCCATTAGATTTTGGTGAAAATTAGATAACCGAAAATGGCACTTTACTAGAAGCTCAAAATAGTTTTTTTCGAAAAATACCTTTAAATGTTATTATTTCGAGATTAATGCTATTATAAAAATTAAAGATTATTAAATTTTCTATAGATTTGCATTAATACTTTTTCTATATATTTTATGGATAAATTTATAAAATTATCTATAATTTAAATCCCAGAGTCTACGCTTTAAACAAACAAAACGCAGTTATTCAAATGTATGTAACTGACAGATAAATGTCACTATCAAAGAACTATTCATTTCAAAATAATATTAATAACGTTTTAAAAAGAAAAAAGTAAATAGAACAATAGAAAAGGAATTCGATTCAGCATAAGTAAATATGTAGGTATGTATTTAAATAAATAAAAATTAACGGTGGCTCAATGGTTAGAGCAACGCCTCATGTCATAGGTGCACTTGGGGCTCTGGGTTCAAATCCCACTAAGGCAAGTTGAGGGGTTTAAAAAGTATAGTAACTTGGATTAGATTAGACTATATTTTAAGATATAAACTGTCAAAATTAGAGTAAAATTCGTTAATCCAAAAATAAGGATTGACTTAATCTTTTTTGTGACTCGGGCTGTAATGGCGGGTGGTATTGTGTTGGCCACACCAGATTTTTTCTTACGTGATGGGGTCTAAAAACTTTCTTTTTTGAAGGTGAATAAAATAATAAGTATTTTTTGGATAATTAATGAATTAAATCTCACTGTAAAAATAAAATTCGAAAACGTTTTATTTCAATTTGAGTGGTGCGTGATACTAATTTCACGTTCCAAAGAAAGTAAAACGTAATAAAAAATATATTATCAAGGCATATTACCCATTGCTGGGTGTGCCAATCTGCAACCTCCTACACATTGGCCAAGGAGGAACATTGGCACTCAGCATTTTAAAACCGTTTTTCAGTGCTGCGCTGTGCCGTGTATCACACGCGCTTACTGCTGAAGCTCGACTGTTTTTAGAGGGCTAGACTAGCGCGCTTACCTCATAGTTTGATATGACGCTGACGCATTGAGCAGGGATAAGCATTCAGGCCTGTATTCTCGCGTGGCCTCGGTACCATTCATATTTTATTCTTCCATTAAAAATACTGCACATATTATTAATCTTATACTATATGTTTCAACCAGAAACTAAATTAAAAACGATAAAAATGCCTTACAGATTTAGGTAATCCATTTTTAATATACTATTTAAACGCAATTTCCGCGTTAAAGATGAAAAAAACTCAAATACCAATTGTTATTTTTAAACCATTCAATGACCATGTGCTTTATTTGTTACGATTTTGCAATAAACCCCTATTTAGGCGCAGCTTGTGCCTATAGTTACACAGAACTCGTAATCTAAATTAAGATTCCAGTTCGTAAATCTAAAAAATGTGTACCAAATCAAATCAATCAGGAGACGAAAGTACTCCAACGCAGAGAGAATCATTAATGGCTTCTAAGTTTAAATTTTTTATGTGACGTACCGACGTACAGATCCGGCAACATTAAAATCTGCGTTTACATAAATTAAAACAGACTGATCTAGTTTAAAGCATAGCTTTGACTTTGAAGATCAAAAAGTAGCCAGAGGAAGTTTTAATCATGATAATGTACGAGTAGGTACCTATATGCCTATCTCAGAATTGATAAAGGGATTTAATATCACGCATTTCTGTCGTAAATATTTTCTATTAAGCCTTGTAATGAATTAAAGAGACATGAAAATATTAACTTGAGTAAGTAAAATCTTTTAATGAAATATTAAAAAAGTTACATATATTAAAGGTAAACTTAATGAATGTTTTTACTTCCTTTCAAAATGTAATTACATATATTTTATTGTAAGCAATAAAAAATGTAATGACAGAATCCTTCATAAAGTTTCATTAATACAAGATAATTTATTGCGAGTGTAACAAACATTAATAGTATGTTGGGAGATCATTTCGAGTGAAAAATGTCATACACAGATGTCCTATAACTTCAGGTACATATTAAAAGAGTATATAATACTTAACGTACTGATTACAGAACAAAAAGAATTTTTTGAAAATTAATTTTTGGGATTTTTGAGAGAAATAGTTTTGGGGCAGTGGTTGAATAGATAGTTTTAATATTAAATATTACGTTATATTATATATTTACGTAATTGCATAAATTAATTTCATTGTTAAATCATTTTACGTATTTTTGTATTCCAAATATTATACTATCCAAGGTACAAAAAATGTTCTTAAGTGAACTGCCCTTATTTATAGGAATTTTGAAAAAAACTTTTTGTTTCGTACTCCGTACCTGAAGTACCATATGACATTAGTTGTGGGACACTCTGTATAGTTTGGTTCAAGAAAGATGACATTTATAAGCAGTCTGCCGTCTGATATATAATGGACCCGTTTAGTGTGACGTCACGAAGGTTTCTAAACAAGAAAATGGCATCTTTGTTGCTATGCTAAACCAGAATTTGACGTTTGGCGCTCATAACATATAAGTTTGGTTGCATAGGCGCCGAATGCATGGGTTCTCTGGGTGCACAAGCACCCATACCAAATTTGTAATGGGTGCGGAGCACCCATACAAATTACTCGGTTATTGATGTTTTTATTATCAAAATTACTATTTAAACGCAATTTCCGAGTTAAAGATGAAAAAAACTCAAATACCAATTGAAGACACTGGTGCAAAAAGGGGATAAGTTACATTTTTTTAAATAGAAATTTGTGTAGAAATCTGATCTAAAGCAGTGTCTGCGTCTGTACTGCAAGAACGGTATACCTATGTATTGTGTCGAATACGAGAACTACAACGTTAGGAAACATATCCCGTTTGTAGTTTAGGTGCAAGAACGGGATAAGTTTTTTCACATATCCCGTTCTTGCACTTAAATTTTTTCGGATTTATTCGGAAATAATCGTACAATCAGACTAGCAGCATAACAGACCAGTAGTAGCAAGTATTCATTTTGTAGTGTTGTAGTTCTTTGAGTGCAAGTCTATATAAAATGTCAGAAAATGATTCAGATTACCAATCATATATGGATTCAGGTAGTGAATTTGTCCCATCTGAATGTTCAGATGAATTAAGTGATAAAAATGAGAAAAACAGTACTACAGAAAAAAAAGAAAAGCAAGGAAAGAAGCGAATACGACGACCTAGTTCATGGAAAAAAAAACATTTTAAAAAAGAAGAGAGCCCAAGGTGAAGAATACGTAGGTTGGAAAGAAAAAGTTAGGCTTAAACGACAACAGATTGCTGATTGTAAATGTAGAAAAAAATGCCTTTTAAAATTAAGTGAGGAAGTAAAAAAAGATATTTTTGAATTATTTAATAAATTGGCTGATTGCTATTAAAGAAATTTTTTTTCACAGACAAAATTTTACTGCACAAATCCCCTTCATGCGCAGAAATATTAAAATCGCGAAATATAGTTAAAAAATAAGTTTATAAAAAAACAACAGCATATTAGTACGAATACATCAAATTTGCAATAAAAACCAAAAATAATTGAAAAAAAATTATTTTTTTTGGAACTTTAACAAAACTTTAAAAATGTAACTTATCCTTTTTTTGCACCAGTGTCTTCAATTGTTATTTTTAAACCATATAATGACCATGTGCATTATTTGTTACGATTTTGCAATAAACACCTATTTAGTCGCAGCTTGTGCCTATACCTACCTATTACCGCGCGTTGCGCCGCGTCAGCGGAACTTAGTTTCCTATTAAAATGAATGACGTTTGGACATAACGATTTAGTTGTACCATTGAGTAAGTAATAACATAGAGCCAGTCACTCAATGTCCTTTAACCACCAATTAAGAAGCAACGAACAAAATGAACCAAAAATACCGAAATGCGCAAAAAGAGTTACCATTATTTAAAATATGAAGGCAATCAAAACTTCAAGTCAAGTTAGCGTTGTTGCGAGAAAGTGTAAAAAGTAAGAAGGGAGTTGGTAGACCGTATACGAGTTGTTTGGCGTTTTGGAGTTCGGGGATTCCCAGAGTTTGTTTATTGCCGGGGTTGCGATTGGCGAAACTGAAATAGTACTAACATAATAAATCAAATTGTACTAGTATTACAGAACTTAAAATCGTCCAGAAATGCGCTGTTGCTGACCTAGGCCGGCAAAAGGAGTTGGCATTACTGTTCTGGTGATATGTCAATTTAAGATTATTTTCAACACAAGAATTAACAAAATGTTTATAAATTTTAGGACTAAATCTTTAATTATTGTAACTTAAATAACTAAATTTTGTCATAAAAATAATAATATGCTGTCATTGCTGTCATCTCGTATAGATTAATTATAAATTCCAACTTTAGGACTAATTTGTTTCGTTTGTTTTGTAACTACAACTAACTTCACGTGACACAATTGAGTTTCCGCTATCTGTCATTGAAAATATGCGAAATTACATAAAATATATACGTAACTAATGTTTGTATGATATATTTTCAATAAATATAAAATAATCACGCATTTTTAACTCAAATGTAAGTAATAATATTTAAACTTGCAATGCAAAACCGATAAAAATATGTTATTTTTTTTAGGTTATGTAAAATAGAATTAAAGTGTTGAGATATATACGAAGAATTTATGGAGATGTCGGCACAAAAAATCTTGTGTATCACACGCCCAGAAACTGTTTTGCGAGATCTCGTATTTCAGCTCGGCCTGTCAAAATAAACTCGTTCTCGCAAATATTCAGTTTCTGGACTAGTGATACAAATAACTATTTTAATATATCTTTTTAAATGTACATATTTTTTACATCTTCTAACAGAAAAGAAATAAATTATATTATACATATAAAATATACAAAAAATAAACGGCACCTATAGCATGGGACACATTGGTTATTTAAGTACGTTATCAGTAGTCTTCTCCCGACCTAAAACTGCGAATTATTATTTATTTATTTATAGTTTTGTATTTGGATTTTTATATTTTATGTTTTGTTTTGATTCAGTTTTCAATAGAATAACTGTTGATTTTTAAGTATTATCAATATAAATAAATAAATTATATGCAAAAATTATTATTGTGGTCCGGTTGCGGTATTTCGCTACCGAAAATCGGTCATTTTAATATGTTAAGAGTGAAGAATACATGTTGTATGATGTCAGGTTAGTAAGAATGTTGTTGAAAGAGAGAATGATTATTTTTTGGTTGATGTTATTTTTATTCATTCTGGTTTGTGCTAACCCACTAAGTGGGAAATGCGTGATTTTATGTATGTATGTATATATGTATAATGCAAGAAATTTTATCAACTTTTTTTTCGATGAAAGTTGGAATTAGAAATTGTTTGGCTGCGGCGCTTGGTCACTTGGCCTTATGCGGTTTTCTTCTAACCCCCCACCCCACAACATTATTGCATAATTATTTTTATATAATTACCTATCTACGCCCTTGGATAGAGCACCCATATATATTTTCAAAAACCGGCGCCTATGTTTGGTTGGCGCTGAAATGGCTCAAAAACACGTTATAAAGTTTAGTTCTGTTGTAAATAAATAATATCCTAAGTTTATCCATGTATACTTCAGATTTGGGTCTTTTGGAAATTTAAAAATCTTACAAGTTCAACGTTCGCTATAATGATTGAAATTACGAAACAGATCACCATGGTCAACAAATTTATAATAAAACTTTAAAATATATACTGCACAACTTACAAGACGTAACAAGTACTAATAAAAATTATATTTTTTTCATCTGTGCCCTTTAAAGAGCCTAAAATTAGAAGAAATCTCTCATACTAGTTTCATATTAGTTTCGCGGTCAATTTTAAATAACATAGCAACCGTTACCAAGGCGGCAGCCATTTTCTTGTTTGGAAACCTAGCCTACGTCATCACTAAACAGGTCCATTATTATTATTTGCAAGTAAGATCTTACAAATTATTACAATTATTCATGTACACAGAATACATTCGTACTTTTAAACATTATGTTTTTTACACATCGTACAAAAATATCATAAAGCACATACACACGTAAGCCCCTAGGTTCAATTACCCAAATGTTTGTTTATGGTTTACTGAATAAGGTGGCTGCCATGTATATTTCATACACGTGTATTCTAATGGCGTATGTCGCATTGGGCCATTGTTTTCTCTCGATGTCGTCGACAAAGTGGTTTGAATTTTGTTCGGTGCTCGCTTCCTAGGGTGTGATCGAGGCCATACGAGAATATAGGCCTGAATGTTCAATTCGTGACGTCACAGCTAGTCTCTTGCTGTCACGCCACGCCTCGTACGACAGCAGTGTAAGCATAGGAAATATGCGGAATTTTAAACAAATAGGATTGTAAAATGTAATTTATAAAAATATACAACTCGTAAATAGCTATTCATATATTGTATAATAACTATATTATATACATAACTAAACAAATTAAATAAAAAACGAATTATAAATGGCCTAAAGATGCGACTAAACTCATGTTTTGAATAAATTCATGTTTTACTTTTCAATAATACAAGAAATAATAAAAAATAATAATAACATTAATAAATCTTTAGGTCTGGAGCTAACAAATCAAAATAATATAACGTAGAACATAATATCAAAATGATAATAATGAAACTAAAAATGAATGGCATACATAAGGTACGCATATTATATATTTAAAATAACCATAATAGCTGGTTTATGATGAATTTAATTTACAAATTTAGATTTACGAATTTACATTTATAAATATAAATTGTAAATATCTGCTTTTTAATTTAGATTTAGAATTTACATTTAAAGTATCACTATATTTTATGTTCTAAATTTAAAATTTTAATTTTGATTTGACAAATGGATTCTGAAAATATGGATATATTATTACTTTGGAATAAAATAGATTTAGGTGCTCGCTAATTTTTTTTAATTTTTTTCTTAAACTGCTTTTTATTACAAATTTGTTCTTTACAGTTTTTTCTATAATTAGGTATTTAGTAAAATGTTGTTGAATATTCCTAAAGAAATTTCATAACTAAATTTGATGTTCTGAATGATATTAGGAAAACTTGTTTAGCTTCTATTTCTCTAATGTCAGGTATAACAATTTAGCCATGTTACCGTAATTGCTCCTGCACATTAGCACAAAGCATTATAAACCATTTTTACAATATCCTTCAACAAAAAACTCGCGCTGACTGCTGTACCTCTACTGTTGTTAGAAGGCTAGACTAGCGCACTGGCTTCATAGTTTGAAGTGACGCATTGAGCAGGGATAAGCATTCAGGCCTATATTCTCGTGTGGCCTCAGGTGTGATGTAACGATAATTAAAGACTACAATTAGTAGGCACGCAATTATTATGAATTGATCAGTTTTGATATGAACACGAAGGTGTACAGTGTATCAGTGATGAGTACTTTAGTATTGGTCCTAGCCTTGTGCTTACACAACTAAAATGATTTCCTAATGGGACAACTTTTGTTTAATTGAACCGATTTTGTATCTCTTAAACATCTCGATATTCACATGTAGGGCGCGTTTTTTGGGACACCTGTACCTATATCATTATTTGTTACTATCGATCGGCCGTATAAAGCACTATGCTTAGCCCTTTGTACTAAAAAATCTTTAAATTTATTCCTCTTAATTTAAAAACGAACTGTTGTTGCTTTGAAGCCAAAGATTTACGATCCTTTGTTGTCTCGCAAATTTTTTAAGAACTTTTATAATATTCTTATATGATTGAATGATTTTCCTTTACCTAAATTTTTTTGTCAAAGGGCCATGCAAATTGAAATTCGAAATATATAATCTTGACTGTCGTTTATTTGAACGTCCCAAAGGATATGAAACAAAGATTAATTTGTAAAGTCATTGTTATCTAAAACGCTTTGATTTTTTGTATTTTGATAACTGAAAGACGAAGGACCTATGTTTATAGTTGGGTTCACGAAAGATGGATATTCAAAGACATTTCACTTTATAAAGCAGTAGCTTAGCAACATTTCGTAATAGAAAGATAGATTATTTGACGTATATCTATTCAATTGTGGTGACATTACTCTCTACTCAATTTAATTCTTTACTAATTTCGTATTGTGAATGAGGCTTTACTGTATGAACTTAAAAATGTCACAAATCTGACAACAAAAAATTGTTTTTTGTTTCATAGCTAAGTAGATTTCTTTGTAAACTGCCCTTTAATCGATAATCATTTATCCAAAGAAATAATCGATAATCGATTATCGAATATTGGCTCTCTTTACTTTATTACGTAATTATTTATTGTACTGCTTTGAACGCAGATTGGCACACCCAGCAATGGGTAATATGCCGTGATGATATATTTATTTATTTATTTATTGTACTTAGACGCATGAATTGCACTTTTAATTTATTTTAAAGGAAATATTATAAAAAATAAATTAGGTAATATTGTTCTATATTTACGACATTAAAATGACCATAAAAAGAAGTTTGGAATATACTGCTATTAAGAAAAAAATGCTTAAAAATATTTGAAACTTTAATTGTGTTATTTCTAACATTACTGCATTCGTAAAATTCTTTTTGTTCCGTAATCAGGACATTAAGAACTATATGCCCTTCTAATATGTACCTGAAGTTATGGGACACCCTATATATATATATATATATATATATATATATATATATATATATATATATATCATAATCGATTATCGACTATGATCGATAATCGATTTAAAATCATTGATTAGTTGCAAATAAAATTCAAATTAATCGATTATCGATTATTTTTTGATCAATCGATTATTTTTCCCTGCCCTAGTCACAGCCCATCAGGTTTAGCACGGACTCTGGCGTGAAATCTAATAGTGGTAAAAAAATAGCATCGCTATTCGAAAGAGCTTAAAATACTGTCCTAAAGAAGTGCAAATCAAAATCTAGAATTATTTCATACTTCGAAGATTTGCAAAAACAATAAAACTGCAAAATTTGCATATTTGTCTGTATCTAGTGACCTATGCAATTATTCTGAATAAATAATGCATTGCTAAAATGGCATCCTAATATAGGACGTTTGTCTAGAAAACCGACTGCGTAGCTCTTGGCTCTTATAGTTGTTGAGATATTTAACAAAAATAAGAATAAAAAAATAGGTGACGCATATTTGCACGTCAGTGAATTTTTCAAAATATGTGTTGAGGTGAGGATCGGAACGCTTCAAATTAAGTAAACTTCAAAAACGTATTCTCCTTTTAATGATTCATAACACAACACAATAATCATATATCATTTGATTAGTATTTTATTATTAAGAACAGTTTAAGGTATTGCATATACCTTGCGAAATATATCAGGAATAATTCAGAAGTTCGGTTAATTTCGTCGTTGATTTTGCGGTTACCGTAAGCTAAACGCCATGCTAATTAAATTATTTTGATATACGGCGCTTCTTCCTCATCTTAGGCCAGTGCTACTGTTAATTTATGGTACAATGCGCATCCTGCGCGATACATTACCCGGTGCACATAATGGATTAAAAAAAATCTTATGTGGACACCCCACGACTTCCTTGTACGCAAGACTAATATGAAGTATAGACTCAATTATAAAATTGCACGTATTTGACATAATTTGACATTAACATCTATTTTTTTTTTTGTTATTTTTTGTCCTAATCCATAGCAAGCTTCATTACAAAAACCAAAAAGTGTATAAGTTTTAAATTTACATACCTCGCTTATACAAAGGGCTAATTTAATAATACTTGATGTGCTAGACGCAGAATTTAATTCTCTAAAACTCTTATTTGAAGCATTTATTTCTAAAATCAAAATGAAACCATTTTATTCAAGAAAAACTGTTAACAACTTCAGGTAATATATCACTTCCGGTTAGCCTGTTTTAACCAAAATCTGCTATATTATTCCAATTGACATAAATGTCTTATATACCAAATTTGAAAAGTTTTGGAGTATATTTTAATATAGTTTTTCATTAAAATCTATTATAGGCTTCAAATAAAGTACCATTTCTGGAAATTATGTAATGACCAAAAAGGGAAGTGTACAAGTAGACGTTATAGACGTCCTAAATATAAAGCTTTCTACGGCCTACCGTTTTTGAGTTATGCGAGATACGTACGTACAGACGTCACGACGAAATTAGTCAGAATGGATTCAGGGATAGTTAAAATGGATATTTCCGTTGAAATCTGAAAACCGAAATTTTTCGCGATTGCAGTACTTCCTTTACCTTGTACAAGGAAGTAAAAAACGAACAGCGACAACAGGTTTTTGTGAAAATATTTACGACTAAGTTCGTTAGAAACAAACAAAAACTGCAAGAAAGTGAAATAAAGAATCGAAGAGTTAAAGTTCATAGTTTTTTTTCTATTTTAGTAATTCGCGGGAAATGGTAATTACATAAAAAAAGTTTCGTTAATTCTTTTATAGAGCATGAAAAAAGAATTTAATTAACTTCGGTTGAATGATAATTTGCTTAACAATTTAATTTATGGGCACGGTGTACTACAGTCAAAAATATGGATACACCTGGTGTTTAGAAAAATCGAATTGTTTCGCTCAAATTAAATGAATTATTTAAAAATCATTTTTTCAGGATATAGGATATTTTAGTACAAGCTAAACGTGTACCCAGCGCCATCTACTATCCTATATTGGAACGCAAGCTGAAACTGAAAAGGATCCTGCTACAGATTTTGCACTGCAGGGATATTTCCTACTCCTCGAAAATAAATTCAACTTTGTACTACAGATGGCAATACTTATACTGTTTGTGGAATGTGGAATGTGAATATAATACATATATTTTAACAAAAATTAATAAATGTTTTTTAAAAGTAAAATAACCATGTGTAAAGGCCAAAAAGTGATTCGGAGCCACAAAATACTCGGCACCAAGTGGCTCGTAGTTCCACGTCAGTAATGGACTATTTTCCTGACTTATGTAAATAGCTGTATTCTGTTTCTGTTTTTTTTTTCATACAAAATTCGCAGGTCACTGGATAAATATAAATTTACAAATTTTACTGTTTTTAACTTCCGTCACCTTTAAGTAAGGAGGTATTGTCTTAAGTCAAAAAATTCGGTGGTGAGTTTTCGATGTATAAGCACGTTGTAGAGTCCCTGGAATAAGATTTTACTATTTTTACGATGTCTGTATGTTGTATATATATATATATATGTCTACTTTTTTTATGGACCATAGGAGATACAATGGTAAAATTTTCATATGGCTGTAAATTCTGCCTTATTAATTTTAGAAATAAAGTGT
This sequence comes from Harpalus rubripes, assembly GCA_963082715.1. NCBI lineage: Eukaryota > Metazoa > Arthropoda > Insecta > Coleoptera > Carabidae > Harpalus > Harpalus rubripes. The sequence goes on from OY720451.1 coordinate 15,265,864, forward strand.
AAACATAAAAAATGTTCAAAATTAAATACTGCATCAAATTAGACTAAATTTGTTGATATAATAGGTTCTTGCCATGAGATAAACGTAAAATAAAATTTTCGTCTTTAAGCTTTTTGCAGAGTGCCATGCAAGACAAAATATGCAATTTAAATAGTCATATTATTTCAATTTGACAGATAAAAGTTTATTAATTGATATTTAATTGTTAATATTATTCCATTGAGTTTTTTCTGCGATGGCAAATGTATCCATGCATAGTGATAAATAATTTAATGAATTCAATAATTTTAAAAACTTTATGACAGATGTCATCTGTCAAATTCAAGCAATACAACTATTTAAAATTTTGTGATAGTGCTCACGGCACTCTGTAAATAGCAAAAAATTATTACTTTTATTTTGCCTCTCTTTCGCAAACGAAACGCATACAAACAATAATTTTGGACTTTTTAGACGCAGTTTTTAATTCTGAACATTTTTTGTACTTACACTGTTCTTCTAAAATTAATAGGGCAGATTTTACAGCATTATGAAAATTTTACCATTGTATTTCCTATGGTCCATAAAAAAAGTAGACACACCAAAAGGATGACGGAAGGTAAAAATTATAAAGAAATTAAATTTCATAAAGCAGCTAGCTATGCTGTAACCGTGGAAACCGCTACTATATTAAGAAAATGCTGATTGACAGATGTCAGTGTCAAGTGCAATTGACATGTTTGTGTTATAATTTTACTAGAAATATAGAATCTCTTAGGTACATGATACTTTCTATATGGAATTTCTACAAAATATATAGAACTGACAGAAGGTAATGTACTTGAAATATGGAATCTTGTATAAGAAACTTTCTGTATGGAATTTGTACAAAATATATAGAACTGACGAAAGGTAATGTGCAGGTCACTCATATTATTTATTTTCACAAATAGGCATCGTATTAAACAATAAAGAAATTTTGTTTACCCTTTTTTAGAAGACGTTTTATATTCTTTCGACCGACGATGCTGAAATCTTATTTATCACCGATTTTTTAATTTATTGAGGTCAAAGTTATTGGCCCGTACTTCGCGCGCACTTTTATAATAAAAGCGGTTTTATTGAGTGCGCTTTTATATTGAATTCTTATGAGGAGTGTGTTCCATAAAAATGTGCTCGTAATACGGGCCATAGTTTTTAAATGTACATTATTTTGGAAAGTTACCCCACTGAAAAGAAATTTTTAACTGCGATGTATAAAACTTAACTTTATTTATTTGTATTTGTTTTAAATGGAATTCTGAAATTTCTAATGTGTATTTATAAACATCAAAGTAAGTAAAAAAATTCAAAACATTAATGGTGCTACTCTGTACCGTTCTATAAGCTCTATAGACACTGTAAGTAACCAACGTTACAGGATGTAAGCAAATTGCTATTCTGTAACCAAGTTTCGGTACTGTAAGCGCTACAGAGTTATAGACAGTGGCGTAGCTAGCTTTTCCGTCGCCCGGGGCAAAACATTTTCTGATTGTTACTGAAAAACAGGTTCTAGTAATATTATGCAAGCACCAGCAAAATAGGTAGTGCTGGATAGGCAAGGTGGGAAGTTAGTTATCTCACTTTGACTCAGTAATGCACGCTCAAATCGAACGACAAAAAAACTGTCAAACTGAAGTGAGATTTGTGGCAAATCGAACATAAGTAAACAACGGTTGGACAAACTAGTGTGAAGTATACATAATAATATTCCTCACACTTCACATGGGATCTCTCACTCTAACTAAGCACGAATACGCACATCAGCAATGAAAATGGTCCATTAAAATTTCTTTTATGCATATATAAACGTTGAAATTGAAATTATTATAGTCATTCGAGTTTGGTTTTGCTGCCCCCCAACTGCGGCGCTCGGGGCGCCTGCCCCCTTCGCCCCCTCGGCCATGGCTACGCTACTGGTTATAGAAATCTTATAGCGCCAAAATCTTGACTGTAAAGTATTTACAGAGAATATTGAAACGTCAAAAATATATTTTAAATGTCAAATATATATTTTATATAAAAATTTAAACAAATATGCAAAAGTTAACAATTTTTATTATATCTATTATTAAATGAAAAACATAGAAGGTAATTAATTATTCATCCTACCAATTCTTATAGAAATTTATGTTTAAAAAAATATTTTAGCATGAAAATAGAGATTTTTCAAGACTTATCAAAATCCATTCAGATCAGTACCAGATAATGAATTACACTACTAATTAAGAACTGTTTTTAAACAAACTCGTAAAACTTTAATTAAAGTGATTTTTTTTTCATTAATATAATAACAATTTTAAAAAGCTATACTTAAGAATTTGTCATAATTATTGATTCAAAGCTAAAGACAATGGGCCGAATTCAGCACTCTTCACTAGTGTAGTGACCGTCTCAAGTAACTATGGAAATAGCTTACATCTTTTTCTTATTAATGTATCACTGCATATGTCTCTCTTTATTTTGTTATTTTTAGATAAGCTTCTTTAGTTAAATAAGAGTGCTGAATTCGACCCAAGGGCAGTTTCCACCAGTCAAGATAATTTGAAGAAAACCCTACCTACTTGTACGAGTACAAATTAATAGTAGAGAACTGTTCATAGTTTCATAGAATAATTCAAACAGTCATTAAATGATGACTGCATAATTAATATTAATAGATCACACTAGCAAGGAGAATAGATTACCAAAATTAAAACACAGGCGATAAAAAATTATTAACACTGAGCATTGATTACAACAATGACAAAAATTGATTACCTGCAAAAATCAAAACAACGTCTTTTGATTCAATAATTATATATTTCATTTAATCATAAACATATGTATAAATCTGATGTATTTACTTATAGAAATTAATAATAATGAAAAAATCGTGATAGAATCTATTGCTTATTCAACTACATAAACATATTATGGAATATGTATCTTTGAACCAACATACCTACTATTTTATTTTTATATAACAATCGTTTCTATTTCATATTTTTTAGAATGCCTACAAAATGACTGTCAAGTATACTATAGCATATTTGACAGCTAGACAGGAATGAAGTTTGGCATTCTATAAGAATAACTCTGTCTGTAGCGAGACTTGTTATAGAGGGAATTACAGAATAGGTAATTTTACTACTCTGTAAGCTGTCGTCTTACAAAGCTCTATAACTTATAGAGTCTATAGAGTTACAGTCTTACAGAGCAAAGTTACAGAATAGCACCATAAAAATCTATCGCAAAATTTCTGTATAACAATTAATTTAAAGTTGATTTAGATGTAGTAGAAGTATGACATGATGAGTGACGAACCCGCAGTCTCTGGGTATAAAACATGTCATCAAAAAGGTTTTGCAATTATCATAAAATGGAGGAAATATCTATCAAATTACTTAAAATGCGAACAAACCCAAAATGAAATACAATTTACACTGTCACTTAGGCTTTTATTATGTCACACGAAATAAATGCGCTTCATCAGATATTTTAACCTCAACAAGGAAGACAGACTGATATACTGTTTAACAATACAAAAATAATTTCGTGAGGAATAATTGCTGTTTTTTGTAAGAATAACTGCTGTGTCAGTCAGATATTGAATATTTGTCAACAACTAATCTACAATACAATCAAGACGTTTTATTTTAAATTGGAAGTTATGAAATTTATAGATAATAATAGTACATAATATATTGATCGTATCCAAGGATAAATTTAATTGAAGAAAGTTCATCGGATGATGGATGTAAAGGAAGATAAAAAATTGTTTCTACATCTCCTCTTGTATACGTTTCGGTATTTTATTTTACCTTCATGAGTGCTACAGTAGCACTAATGAAGGTAAAATATGACAATGAAATTGAACATTTTATTACATTTAATGCCAATAATAATAACACAGTCAATAATATCTTGCTGACCTTAGCTTGCTAAATACATTTGGTAAATACGATTGTAGACCGCGCGAGTGACCGTGTTATATTTTATTTCCGTTCCAATATTTTTATTACTATCATAATTATTTAAATTTGCTTTAGACGTATATTATTGTAGTTAATTTTAGAAGTAGACATGTCTCTACATATCTACATAAAAACTTCAAATCGAGGCTATTTTTGATCGGATGAAATGGTTTGAAGAACTGTGGAGGTCGTATTTATTTTTTCGTTCTATTGAGAACTGACATTACCGATAGAGGCAGCACTATCTGATGTCGAAAGAATACTGTTGTGAGTTTAACATGTAAACATAAATGTAAAGAAACGAAATGAAACTTAATATTTTCGGTTTTTAAATGCTACGGCAAGCTCCCGGTGCATAATAGAAGGTAATGAATGTATTGAGACTAATGTTTTGCACTTATAATGTGTATTTTTTTCAAATTATATGTGAAACGGTTTTGAATACTCACCATATAATTACGTGTAGAATTATGAACAAAACATGCCTCGGATACAAAATAAAATGCCCATATGATGGGATAAATATGCTCGCGCAAGAACTAAGTTTATTATTTGATTTGTAAGTTACGGTACCATTAAATCGTTATTAGGTAACCCTAAAGATAATATAGATACTAACAAAAAATCCGGTATTTATAAAATTAGTTGTAATGATTGTAATAAAGTTTACATCGGTCAAACTAAAAGACAAATTGACACTCGGTTTAAAGAACATTTTTATCATCTAAAAAGCGGTAATCCAGAAAAATCTAGCTTAGCTCAACATATGTTCATTAATAATCACAAAGGTAACAATTCTAATATTAAACTTTTAAAACATTAATAATGATAGATATTCAGATGCATACAAGAGTTTAATAATAAATAAATATAAAAATAATTTGATGAACGCAGATCTCGGTCCTATACCAAACTCAAAACTTTTCAATTTATTACAAAGTTAAATTTTATGGGACGATTTAAAATTTAATGACTCATTATTGGACGAAAATTATCTTAGTTTATAGGTAATCATTCACCTGTGACTTCCATCCCTATATAATCCCAGTTCTCTCCCTTGTTTTTCAGAGTTGTTAGGACCTCTGGCATGGTTGACATGTTGAGTAATCTTGACTACTCTCTTTAACTTTCACTTGTTGTATTACTGATGATGAGAACATAGTTCTCGAAATAAGCGGTAATTATATTAGTTTTACTTAAATTTAACCTTAGACTCCATCTATTATTAATTTATAACTATTAATGTTTCGTTAAATATTTTTTTTTATTAAAACAAATGTTATAAAGCAATATTTATATGGTCTACGTATGTAGACCACGTAACTAAACTTGTTGCAAAAGTGCACGCGTCTAACGAAGGATTATAGCTTCTATGAATAGGGCTGAGAATGCTGGATTTCTTATCTGTGAATTATTGTATTGGCCGACTTGTGTTGATCATTTCACCATGTGCTCACATGTCTTTCAATTGTTTCCAATATGTTTTGATTAAATGGTGATATTTTATGACTGTGGGTTCTTGACCCTCAACGCCCGTGCATTGACGTATATCGTTTGATTTTGTTTTGATGATGTTTGAAAGTAGCGGTAGTGGGGATAAAAATATCAAAGAAACCAGAATTATTACGTAGTTTCCGTGGTCCGACTTTTTACCAATCTTTTTTAGGAACCGCGTTCCGAATAGAAACCGGTACCTAAATAATTTCAGGACTTAAGGAAAATTAAACCGTAAACCTGATAGAACCGGTTGCATAACAAATTAAAAACTATAAATTAATAATAAATAAATGATAATTCGCAGTTTTAGGTCGGGAAAAGACTACTGATACGTACTTAAATAGCCAAAGAGGCCCATGCTATAGGTGCCGTTTACTTTTGTATATTTTACAGAGTTGGGTAGTACTTGAGTACATTTGTACTCAAGTACCAAAATAAGTACTGAAGAGGTACTTGGTACTTATACTTAAGTACTTTCAAAGAACTGCTAAAAATATTTGATTTTCAACTACTGTATCCAAAATACTATAAGTAATAATAAATAAGTCTTTTTAGGGTACTTAAATAATACTAATAATAGATACTTACGTACCTTCAAGGTACTTAAGTACCAATAAGAGTACTTATTTTCTTGGGGTACTTAAAAACTTTATAAGTACTTAAGTACTTTTAAAGTACTTATGTATTTTAATTGCGACCAATTTTTCCAATGAGACTACCCAAGTTGACTACATTTCACAAGTTTATACTTGAAAACTGAACTCTTAGATGGCGATAATTCTATTCTAGTGTTTCTGTAATTTCATCCAGTGTTGCACTTGCAGTTTTTAGTCCCAGGAAATCGTATATATAGTCTGAATTTTATATTATTACATAAAAGGTAAATAAATATACGTATGTTAAATGTCTTAGTTCTTAATTAGCCATATTACATTTATTGTGGTAGAATAAAAAACTTTTTATGCGGTACAATACTTGTTTACTTTCGTCTGCCCCTGTAGAAAAGATGTTTTCTTTTGCTACTATGATCAATGCACCGAAAATAAATTCCTTGAGCGATACACATTTTGAGAAATTAGTTGTGCTAATGGCTAATTCAAGAATTTGAGTTAAGATTACTTTGTAATATCATACGAATTTATTTAAATAATATTATTATATAAGAATATGTATTTCTTTTATTACTTAAAATATAACTCGAGTTTGTTTGAGAAAAAAATGTACTTATATTTAATAACTATTTAACCAAGCGAGTTTCCAATAATCAGTTTTACTTTGGTTTTATAATTCAACTACAAATTATGATTAATATCTTTTGATTTAAGCTAGTGCTTCCTATCTAATTTTTAGTTCTTATAATTGATAAATAATATATTAAGAATTATTTTTAAAAGAGAATGGACTTCTTCTAATTGCTTTTATTTAAAATTCACGATTTTTTTTATAAAGTACTTAAACAGTACTTGGCAAGTACTGAGTACTCTTAAAAAGTACTTGTACTTAAAACTTAAGTATTTTAATAAATCGAGTACTTAGTACTTAAGTTTAAGTATCTGGTCACCGGTACTTGTACTTCGTACTTAAGTTATTAAATAGCGGTACTTGCCATACATACATAATTTATATCTTTTTTGTTAGAATATGTAAAAAATTTGTATATTTTTAAATATATATTAAAGAATTTCTTTTGGTACAATCCAAGTGATTTTAGTACAATTTGATTTATAATGTTAGTACAATTTCAGTTTCGCCAATCGCAAACCTGGCAATAAACAAACTCTGGTAATCCCCGAACTCCAAAACGCCTAACAACTCATCTATGGTCTACCAACTCCCTTCTTACTTTTTAAACTTTCCCGCAACGACGCTAACTTGACTTTAAAGTTTTGATTGTCTTCATATTTTGAGTAATGGCAATTCTTTTCGCGCATTTCGGCAATTTTGGTTTGTTTTGTTCCTCGCTTCTTTCTTGGTGGTTAAAGGAAATTGTGTGACTTTGACTCTATGTTATTACTTACTCAATAGTGCAACTAAATTGCTATGTCCAAACGTCATTCATTTTAATAGCAAATTGAGTTCCGCTGACGCGGCGCAACGCACGGTAATAAGTAGGCATAGGCACAAGCTGCGACTAAATAGAGGTTTATTGCAAAATCATAACAAATAATGCACATGGTCATTGTAAAGTTTAAAAATAACAATTGGTATTTGAGTTTTTTTCATCTTTAACTCGGAAATTATGTTTAAATAGTAATTTTGAATAAAAAAAATCTGATGTGGCTAGCACATTACCTTCCGTCAGTTATATGAGGTATTTACGAAAATTCTACGAGTGAACTGTTACCGGTAAACAGCTTTTTAACGGGTTGTAGCTACCGGAATCGATATTTCAAGAACGCAAGTGGTAAACAGGGTAGATCTATAACCTGTGTAAAAATTTGAAAATTTAAAACAGGGTAGAAATTTCACATAGTTAACAAACTGAGCAGAGTCCTACTTTGAACACATTTCCACTTTTAATCGCGCGCTTCGCTTTGTATCACTACCTTTTTTTGAGATTAGATTCTTCATGAATCTGGTAGATACTGAACAATTTTCGAACACTGTAACTTTTTACCACTCGTCTGTAGATGCGGTATCTACCGGTAGAACTTTCGTAAATGCGTAAGTATTTTCTATAAAATCCATACAGAACGTTCCTTGTAAAAGATTCTAAATTTCACATATGAACATTACCTTTCGACAGTTGTATGTATTTTATAATAATAATAATAATAGTTTATTCACACAACAGGTACAAAACCCAATTACAGCGTAATAATAAAACAGATATACATACATAATATAAAATAAAAATAAATACATACGTAAACATTAGGTGAAATGCAATTTAATAATGTTATAATCACAAATATCGTTTTCATTACACATATTGTTGTAAATATTGCACATAACCGTAATGGGTGATTTTAACATCAGATTAGTTTTAACTGGTGGTATATAAAATAGAACATTGTTGCGAGAACTCAGTCTGGGTACGCGAAACAAGAGTTGTGACAAAAGGTATGGACAATCAACTTTGTTATGTATAATTTTAAAAAGGAAATTTAATATTATTTCTGTGTGCCTATCACTTACAGACGATAAATCAAAGGAACTAATTAAAACGTTATTTTGCAGTCCTCCTTCAGGATAAACCCTATGCTGCCGAAACCATAAGTATTTCGCAAATTTACGTGTGCAGCTCTCAATAAACAGTCGGTGACAAGCATACAGTGGATACCATATAATAATACCGTACTCTACCTTAGACCGGACTAGAGTGAAGAATAAGGTTCTAAGAGTATGAGTGTTATTAAAAATTTTTGTATTTCGAATTACAAATCCTAATGTCTTATTAGCTGAGCTTATAGTTTCTTTAATATGTGGAACAAATGATAAAGAGGAATCGAAAATAATTCCTAAATCTTTAATCATTTCAACACGATCTAATTTTTGTGAGTGTATGACGTAATCGGCAATGATAGGATTCTTCTTACGGGTGTAAGTCATAACTTTACATTTAGAAACATTAAGGTCCAAATTATTTTGAACACACCAGTTTTCAATTCGGTTAATATTACATTGTAAGTTGTCGCAATCTTTCTTCGAGCTAATGGACGAAAATAATTTAACGTCATCAGCATAAATGAGAGTTTTACAATCTAAGTCATTTACAATGTCGTTTATAAAAAGTAAGAACAATAAAGGCCCAAGATTAGATCCTTGTGGGACCCCAGATTTGGCAATGAAAAAATTAGATTTGAAATTATTGTAAGAAACATACTGCAAGCGATTGTGAAAATAAGAAGTAAAAAAAGAAATGAGAGAGTCACTGAAACCTAAATTATACAATTTATGTAGGAGTATAGTGTGATCAATGCGATCAAATGCTTTCGAGATGTCGGTGTATATTACATCTATTTGACCCTGATTATCAACTATATTTGATGCAAATTGTGTAAAGCAACATAAATTGGTGACAGTTGAACGTTTAGGAACGAAACCATGCTGAGCAAACGAAAGCGAATTTTTTACTTGCTGAAAGATTTGCGAGTATAAGATAATTTCAAATATTTTTGCGAAGTTGGAAATAATCGTAATTGGCCTGTAATTCGTTACAATAGAGGGATCACCCGATTTAAGAATGGGGCATATTTTGCCTTGTTTCCAAATTTCTGGGAAGATGTTAGTAGATATGCAAAGATTCAGTATTTTGCATAACGGTTCAACCATCACATTTTTACAGTCTCTCACTAAGAAACTAGGTATTTGATCTGGACCTGATGTTGAAGAATTTTTAAGCTTAGAGATGGCTAGGGAAACATCTGCTTCAGTTATATTTATATTAATTACTTGGGCGTAATGTTCGATTTCAAGATTATTGTGTTTATCTGCATAATCTACAAACACACTACTAAAATATTCAGCAAATAAATTAACAATAGATTGTGGATTATCTGTGGAAAAGTTGTCTAATTTCATAATACCTGGAATTCTCGAGTTATTCTTCTTACTCTGTATAAATGACCAAAATTTTCGAGGATCCAATAATATAGATTTTTCAGCTGTATTTACATAATCTACGTAAGACTCGCGAGTCTGAGATTTTATGAGGCTGCGCAGCTCTTTAAATTTTACTAGATAAAATTCTGAATTATGTTGTTTGTATAAGCGGTGATATTTGGATTTCAGTTTTATATTATTTATGATATCTTTTGTAAACCACTGTGGATAAGAATTTTTTTTATATTTATATATTGGTACGTAAGTGTTGAATAAGTTATATAGAGCATCATAAAATATTTGGCATGCTTCGTTAGGATCTGTGATGTTCTGTAATGACGACCAATCATAGCTGGCTAGAGCAGCGTACAAAGCTGGAAAGTTTGCTTTTTTGAAATTATAAGATTTGTTGAGAGCGTTACAAGTGAATTTGGGATAATCATTATGGTTTATATTGCAAATTAATGAAATATTAAGTGCTGGATGATGCCTATCATTTTTAACAATTGGTTGTTCATCCTTTTTCACCGTACAATCTATATTAGTGATAATTAAATCAAGAAGGCGATTATTACAATTAAGTATATGGTTACACTGTACAAAATTAGTAACTGCTAAAAAATTATTCATGTAATTGCTTAATAGATCGGAATCAGAGAAATTATCATTTTTAATATTATTGATGAATTCAGGGATGTTAAAGTCACGCATAATTAATACGTGTTTTTCATGTATACAGATACATTCTAATGCATTCAGGAGGGTTTCTAAATTTTGTACAGTCGGTGTCTTAGGAATATATAGTACAATAATTAATACAGTAAAGATACCAAAATAACATTTGCACCCAGTTATATCAATTGATGGTAATACAGACGTTATATTTTATACAAATTCCATACAGAAAGTTTCGAGCAAAAAGGTCCTATATTTCGAGCAAAATTATATTACAAATATACAACGAATATGTCAATTGCATTTGACACTGACATCTTTCAATCAGAATTTTCTTAATATAGTAGCTGTTTCTAGCATAGCTGGCTAATTTATGAAATTTAATTTATTTATAATTTTATAACTCTATATCCATTTAATATGAAATATAAAATGCAGTCAAATCGTATAGAGAATACAATGTTCTTTAATATTTATAATAACATTAAATGTGAAAAAATGATATTTAACATAGTTTTTTCAAGAAAAACTGTTAAAATCTTCAAATGAGGGTTCTTCCGGTTGACCAGTTATAACCAAAATCTAATCAGCTCTTCATATGGATGCAACGAAGAGGAATACGAAAGAATTATAATTTTTTGAAGTGTAGTATTATAGTTATCGTAGACGAAAATTGTGTTACACACACACACACACACACGCACGCACGCACGCACGCACGCACGCACGCACGCACGCACGCACACACACACACACACGCACACACACACACACACACACACACACACACACACACACGCACACATACAGACATCATCGTAAAAATAGTAAAATCGTATTCTAGGGACCTTAAAACGTGCTTATTCATTAAAAACTCACCACCGAATTTTTTGACCAAAGACAATACCTTCCTTACCTAAAGGTGACGGAAGGTAAAAACATCAATAACTGAGCAATTTATATGAGTGCTCCGTACCCATTACAAATTTGGTATGGGTGCTTGCGCACTCACAGCACCCATGCATTCGGCGCCTATGACAGATACCACAGTACAATCGACGTTATTCTCATGATGATGAATAATTGAACAGTCTGAAAAAGTCTTAGAAATGTTTTGATACTTCAGATCAGACAAAACATCACTGCAAATAAAATTTTACATGAATCTAAATCGTCTGCAAACGAACATCACCATTTTGAGTACTAAAAAAGTCTGGTTAGTTTCTTTCTATGAATCAGCAAAACTCTTTCCAATTCTTTTCGTGAATTATCCCATCATTTGTTTGTTACATAAAATTTTACTACCCAATAATCTGCCTACACACAATAAAAACAGCCTTATTTTCTCTCTCCTCAAAGTTTTCTATCGAAACCTCCTTCTTGTAAACTAACCCCCCTCCCTTATTGCTAGCAGATAGATTAAAGCCGTCTGCCCGTCCACTATCCAGTGTCCACTTCAGCGTAGAACATGGACCGGCATATTGTCTAGCAGCTAATGAGAAACACCGCAAAACGGATCAGCGCACAGCATTGTAAGTGCATTTATCGTTCGTTTCACATAACATGGCCCGCGTTCTCAGTGGACGTTGCTGGAAATTAGCTCATTTACCACCAGAGTGTGTGTAATGTTGATATAATTAGCTGATTTACTCTTTGAGCATTGTAGAGCGAGGCCTTGTAGTCTCGTAACTATTTTAGTACACCATGTAATCCATGTGAGCAATAATTATTATTTTTCTTTATTATATTTAAAAATATACAGAGTCGGGGTATTCCCTGAGGAAACCGATTTACTTTTACTTTTTTCCATGTATTCTAGGAATCGTTCTAAGTAAAAAAAGTTCATTAAAAAGTATGGGTCAATTCTTTTCCCTTTTAAAGAATAACTAATTCTACCTAACTTAATTGTAAAGCGCTGCTCTAGTAGTTGATAAAAGAATATTTTTATATTTTGCGTTTATAATGAAGTCATTACGAAACCTAATTGCGTATCGAAAGAGCCTTTATTGTAATACGCAATTTATTGTGTGTAGGAGGTTGGTACTATATGACATTTATTATGTTCGTAAATCAGAATTGACATGAACTTTCAAATAATTGAATTTAATCCAATGTTACCAATACTACATTACACATACAAATTTCCCTAAATCAATTCGGTTTATATAGCAGCTTCTACCTCCCGTCACCTTTAGGTAACGAAGGTATTGTCTTTTATGAGGCGCCGTTTAGGCCAAAATAAAAGTTTCTGTAATATATATATATATATATATATATATATATATATATATATATATATATATATATATATATATATATATATATATATATATACAGAGTGTCCCATTTAAGGTACGAATGCATTGGGTTCTCGAGAACCGTAAGAGCTACGAGGTTGGTTAAATTAGACAAAAGTTGCCCCATTAGGAGACCATTTTAATGGTACGTTGTTATTTGCGAAAAAATGCATAGGTCACTAGATATAGGCGAAAATAAAAATTTTGCAGATTTTTATTTTTGCAAATAACTTCGAAATGTGAAATTATACTGGATTTTGGTTTGCACATATTTAGGGCACTTTTTTATGTTCTTTCGACTGGCGATGCTCAATTTTTTTTATCAATGGTGGTTTTCGATTATTGATGTCAAAGTTTTAATTTTTATATGGACGCCATATTGGAAAGTTACGCCATTGAAAAGATAATTTTTTTAGTTTTACAATGATGTAAAATAGTAATAATTTATTTTTATAACTAACAGAGAAATTAACAAAAAATATTATTAATACTATAAAATTTAATTGAAATAAGTAAATCGAAGGCTTCTGTGGAAAGAAACAACAAAAAAGTGCAACAATTGAATATATTAATTTTACTTGACAATAGTTTGTTATTACGTGTAATAAAAATGAATTTTACTCATTGGGAAAAGTATGATATGTTGAGTTGTTACATTCGCTGTCAAAGTAACGCACTTAATGCAGCAGAAATGTATTTTAACTTATATCCTGAAAGACGGCAACCAAATATACAAATATTTCCAAGATTACGTCATAACTTACTTGAATATGGATCTTTTACAAAGCCTAAAAGAGATGCAAGGTCAACGGATGACGTTAAAGAAAACACTGTAATTCAAGCTGTAGTAGAAAACCCGGAAACATCAGTAAGAAAAATTGAAAATAATTTTAATATTCCTAAATCTACTGATCATAGAATTTAAAAAAAAAACACAAATACCACCCCTTTAAATTCAAAATTTGTCAAGGACTTAGGCCAGGTGACAATATGAGACGATTAGGATATTGTGAGTGGTTTATAAATCAATGTGCAAATAATCCACAATTTAAATTCATTTATTTTCTGATGAATGCAATGTTTCAAATAATAGCATATTTAATAGACACAACCACCATAACTAGTCTACAGAAAATCCACATTTAATAAAAGAATCACGCCACGAACTAGATTAATTGGCCCAATCATATTTAACGAAAATTTAAATGGCCAAAGATATTTAAATATGTTACAAAATGATATTGAAGATATTTTGGATACATTGCCACTTCGTCAAATACAAAATATGTGGTTTCAGCAGGACGGAGCTCCTCACAATTCATGGGCCACAGTGCAATATTTAAATATTAGATTTGGAGGACAATGGATAGGAACCAACAGCGAAATAAAATGGCCTGCTAGATATCCAGATTTAACACCTTTAGATTTTTTATGGGGATACTTAAAAAATAAACTTTTTATTTGGGAATATCAGAATGAAAATGAATTAAGAAATGTTACAGTAAGAAATCAATATCTTTTCATTGGCGTGACTTTCCAATATGGCGTCCATATAAAAATTAAAACTTTGACATCAATCATCGAAAACCAACATTGACAAAAAAAATTGAGCATCGCCAGTCGAAAGAACATAAAAAAGTGCCCTAAAGATGTGCAAACCAAAATCCAGTATAATTTCACACTTCGAAGTTATTTGCAAAAATAAAAATCTGCAAAATTTTTATTTTCGCCTATATCTAGTGACCTATGCATTTTTTCGCGAATAACAACGTACCATTAAAATAGTCTCCTAATGGGGCAACTTTTGTCTAATTTAACCAACCTCGTAGCTCTTACGGTTCTCGAGAACCCAATGCATTCGTACCTTAAATGGGACACTCTGTATATATTATTACTTAATATATATAAAATTTCGTGATATATAATATTTTGCCATGTTGATATAATACAATGGACCTTTTCAATTTAACGGCTATCTCTTTCTATCGCTGCAAATAGTAAGAAAATGGCGCGAACAATTGCCAGTTGGGCTGTCAAACGAAACCTCAAAAATATTGCAGTCATTAAAATACCTGTATTCTCGGTGAAAATTTGCATCGTTAGACATTTTACTTTCAATAAAAGCTTTTGTAACTTATTTCGATGAGATTTTTTAAAGTTATCCGAGATATTCTCACATTTTACGTCTAAATGTTTTAGAATCAAACGTCATAGACGTCAGTTGTTCTTACTATGCGCAGATCCCCATTGCGCATATCTTCTATCTCTTTAAATTGGAAAGGTCAATTTTCATTGTGATATATAGAATTTTTAGTTCTATGAAATGCCGCAATATAATGAGGGCGCTCACTTTTGTGCTTTTATCTACTTGTGTTGGCAACATGCGTTTTATTTCCTGTCTAGATTTCTGTGTTACCGACTCACGTTGGACACTCGATTAACCGTTTGACATTTCAAATCTGGCTGTGTGAACATGGTATGAACTAAAGCTGACCAAACGGGGCTAAACTAAGGGTCGAGTTGTTTTTGTTTAGTATAGTACTTATCTAATCCTCCTGGTATCTAATCAAACAAATTAATATTGAAGCATTCTAAATTCGAAACCAAAACCCAGCAAGTACAAAAATACATCTTGGATCTAACCAACCCTAAATCGTTGCCAACCCTTAGTTTAGCCCCGTTTGGTCAGCTTTAGTTCATACCATGTTCACACAGCCAGATTTGAAATGTCAAACGGTTAATCGAGTGTCCTACGTGAGTCGGTAACACAGAAATCTAGACAGGAAATAAAACGCATGTTGCCAACATAAGTAGATAAAAGCACAAAAGTGAGCGCCCTCATTATATTGCGGCATTTCATAGAACTAAAAATTCTATATATCACAATGAAAATTGTATTATATCAACATGGCAAAATATTATATATCACGAAATTTTTTATATAGTGCGTGTGCTTGTGCGTGCGCGTGTGCGTGTAACGATTCTATCGAATCGCACTCCAGTACTTTAAAGATTTTAACAGTTTTTCTTGAAAAATGCTGTTAAATATAATTTTCCATATTTAATATTATTATAAATATTAAAGAATATTTTATTCTCTATATGATTTGATTATATTTTATATTCAATGAATACAGAGTTAAAATTTTACAAGGAAATTAAATTTCATAAAACGGCCAGATGTGCTGTCAACATGGAAATTGCATGGAAACATCTACTAATCTACTATATTAAGAAAATTCTGATTGTAACACGAGTGGGGTCTCCTAAGCTGATGATGATACTAATACTGCTACTGTTTACTCAAACGATGATACACTAACTGACTGCTGGACGCCTCGGATGATTGGCGTCCACGACTTGGTGAAAAGGAAGAACACACACACGCACACACTTCACTTACATTTTACACTGGATGAACACTTACTTTACGACATGGACACTACTGAGATTTACTGATTAAAATAAAGGTTTTATTTACATGATTACATTATTAACTAATACAACTAAGCCTAACATGTTACATTTCGTAACCCAGCGGACGGGCTTTTAGCACGCGCCCAAAAACTAAAAGACACTACATATTCCAAAACAAAACACGTCTGCACGATGCGACGAACTAATCTAGACTATACATTTTTACTCCATAAGTAACTAAAGTTGACTCTTAAACAAAACGCTATCTTCAGGACAGGATTATCTTAGGGGTACAGGCTGCATAGGATAAGGCATTCAAAGTCACGCTCACGCACTTATACATAATAATTTCTAGGCTTAATGATCAACAAGGTTATTACACTTACTCTCACCTTATTACATGATTGACAGATATCCGTGTCAAGTGCAATTGACATAGTATGTTTGTGTTATAATTTTACCGGAAATATAAATATAGATACTTTCTGTATGGAATTTGTACAAAGCTCGTACATAGAACTGACTGAAGGTAATATACTGGAAATATGGAATCTTTTGCAAGAAACTTTCTGCGTGGAATTTGTACAAAATACATAGAACTGGCGTAATGTAATGCGCTGGACACATCATACTTTTTTAAATAGTATAAAAGACTGATTTTATGACTTTTTTTGCACTTGTCATTTAGAAAACTCGCCAAAGCTCGTTTTCTAAATTTTGTCGGGTACGAAAAAAACATGTCTTATAAAACTCGTTCTTTATTATACTTATTTATTCAAATTACCTATTTTTATACTTTCTAGTAATAATATAATATTATCTTTCGTTTTAAATTACTAATTTATTTAAGAATAGTCATTCATGTATGCACATATATAATAAATTGTATTTAAAATGTAATAATATTCTTATATATCAAGTACATTTTATTAATCTATTAAAGAATTATATTCGTAAATGTAAGTTTAAGTGCATATAAGGATATACGAGAAAATATATTATACAGTTTTCTTATCTTAATTGAAATTAAATGAACAGTAGTATCATAGGATTATGACTGGTATACTCTGTGACTTGCATTACATAAATGCACTGAAATGTACATGATAAAATAACGAAGCATAAATCTGCATTTAACATGAAATAAAATTATGTATTTTGTACTACATTTGTATTACATTGTTGTAATTATTTAATAATAATTATTAATTGATCATTAAGTTATTTAAAAATAGTACCTGTTCTATTGATAAATTGCAATGGGACATGGAATCATAATAGAATTTCAATATAAGAGCCATGAAATATAAAAAGAAGGCAGTGCCTTGGCTGCCGATGCCGGTTCTTATATTTTTATGCCGTTACATGCACTATGATTGAAAACACATTTGCAAAAACGAGGCAGCTCCAATATTATACGAAATGTAGCTTTGTAACCAGATATATTTGGCACAGGATGCTTCATCGGTTCGGTTGCTGCAAGAACGAGGAAGCTCCGATAATTTATTTGGAAGTTATATAAGATACATTCATGTCTTCTTCATCCCTTCATCAATTCAGAGCAAAAAGGAGGCATTTATATATATATATATATATATATATATATATATATATATATATATATATATATATATAACGTCCGTTTCCACTTAATCCCCACGTCATCAATAGTAAACATATGGTTACCATGATTTTATTATAGGGATTTAATTTTCTAGTTCGATATAAGGTAGAGTATGACAGGACTTTGTCATGTTCGACATTTTCTATATTTTATTTGCAATAATTTTGATGTTCGCTAATATAACATATACCTTCTGTGTGAATATTATTGTTCATCAAAATTCGAATTGACATTTATTTCGCAATTGAATAATTATGATGTCAAAACTGGTAAAATCTGATAGTATGTCCTATACTGTGTCAATTTCCTTATACTTCAAAATTCGAATTATAAAAGTTATTTAGAAATAATAAATCAATTTAATAAATACGTTGTAAGTATTATGGATGAAATATACCTCTTTTTATTGTCCGAAAGCAATATGTTGCAATAATTGTCGTACATTTTAGAAACACCGTCTTGGCATTATCAAAATGCACAATATGAATAATAACAAGCATTAACAAAATTACCAACACACAACGAAGCACAAATTACTTATTATCGACGCCAAAATCGCCTTAATCAGATGAATGACAGAATGACTATGTTCAAATAATTCAAATATTTGAAAATGACATTCTTTACAGCGGTTACAATACAGTTACTATTTCATTTTTTGCCGTTGGTTACACGGAGATGGTTTATATATCCCTGAAACACGGACGACAATGAGATAGCGAATAAAAGTCTCATATATGCCGTGTGTGTACGACAAAGATGCTAGATGACGTGGGGATCAACTGGGGGATATAGAGTATATATATATATATATATATATATATATATATATATATATATATATATATATATATATATATATATATATATATATATATATATATATATACCGGGTGTAGAAATGAAAAGTAGCGCATAGTGATTTCAATGTTATTTTTTTAATACTGCTATATCTCTTTACCTATTCATTTTAGCGCAAAAAAGGTAAGATAATAAGTTGTTCAAAAATTTAAAAGACATCCTATAAAGGCAACTTATTTACATAATCATTCATATTTTACGAGATATTAATTACATAAAATTTAATTTCTTTTAGAAAAATTGATAGAGTGCCTGTAAATTGAAACAAGTAAACTATATTAAATATTCACTTTAACATTTTTTATTTCTTTTACAATTGCTTTTGGATATAAACTCAATTTGTTCGTAATTTATACAACAAATATCAAAGTGAATATTTTATTTAGGTTACTTGTTTCATTTTTCAAGGCACTTTAACAATTTTTCTAAAAGAACATTAAATTTTATTTAATAATTATCTCGTGAAATATGAATGATTATTTAAGTTGCCTTTATAGGATGCCTTCTTAATTTCTAAACAACTTATATTCTTACCCTTTTTGGGCTATAATGAACAGATAAAGTGATTTAGCAGTTTTTTAAAAAATCTGATGTGGCCAACACATGACCTCCCGCCTAATAGGAATGAACTTTAAGTAAAGTATCACTTCCGGTTGATCGTTCGTAAACAAAATCTAATTTGTTGTTCCAATAAATAGAAAACTCTGTAATACCAAATTTTGGATTATATTTAATTATGTTTTTCCTCAAAAATCTGTTAAGAGCTCCAAATTAAGTACCACTTCCGATTTATTATATAGGTATAGTCAAGAGCTAATGTTGTTTCAAATTATACACGTGTTTTAAATACCCAGAAGTTTTGGATCATGTTTTAATATATTTTTTCAAGAAAATCTGTCTGTAAAGTAGTACTTCCGGGTTATCAATTTTAGAAAACATCTAGTATGTCATTCTCATTAATATAAAAGTCTTAAATATCAAATTTGAAAAGTTTTGGATTGTATCAATTTATTTTTCACGAACATCTGTTCAGAGCTTCAAATAAAGTATTACTTCCGATTTATCAATTTTAGAAAAAATCTAACATGTCATCTTATTAATATAAAAGTCTTAAATACCAAATTTGAAAAGTTTTCGTTTGTATCAATATATTTTTCACGAAAATCTGTTCAGAGCTTCAAATAATGTATCACTTTTGGTTCATCAATTCTATCCAAAATCTAATATGTTGTTCCCGTTCATATAAAAGTCGTAAATACTAAACTTGACAAGTTTTGGAGTATATCAATATATTTTTCACAAGAATCTGTTCAGAGCTTCAAGTAATTTTAGCCAAAATCTAATATGTTATTTCGCATGATATAGAAGTCTTAAATACTAAAATTGAAAAGTTTTGGATAATATTTTAATATAGTTTTTCATTAAAAACTGTTATGTACTTTAAATAAAGTATCACTTCCATTTTACCCAAAGTCTAATCAACTCATACGATTGCAGAAAGCTTAAATACGGAAAATAGATATATTTGGAAGTTTGTTATAAAAGTTATCGTAGACGAAAAAATCATCACACACAGACACACACACACATCATCGTAAATATAGTAAAAAAGTGTTGTGGGGAGCCTAATTCGTGCTTATTTACTGAAAACTCACCATCGATTTTTTGGCACGATTACATTACCTCCTTTACTGCGGTATGACGGGAGGTAAAAATAACATTGAAATCGCTCAATTAAAAACGCCCGCCTCCTGTAGAGGTTAATTACATTAAATTTAGCTAGCCACATTTATTATACACATGATGCAGTAAAAAGTTGCAATACTTACATAATGTAGGCAGTTTAAAATTGTTTCGCATTTGCATCAATGACAAGCTATGAAATATTCTTCTTACACACTACAATGTATTCTTAAACCAAGTAAAGTATGGCAATATACATATAAAAATCAAAGTTTAGTCACATACCCCATTATTTAATAAAATACACCGAAAAATCAATTTAACTTTGTTAATTGCTCTCGTAAAATTTTTTGATACTACTTTGAAATCCCCAATTCCCATGAGCAAATTCCAATTCTCTCCGCGAATAAAGTCGTCCTTTTATCTCGAGGACAATTCGACTAATGTGTAACTTACCTGTTTTCCATTGTCTCTTCTTCCTACGCATCTGCTTGATGTGTAGATGTCACTACCGTCGGTTGAAGATACAACGCTCATCCATTTGTCCTTCCAACCCTGCAGCAAGGATGAAAAACATTACGACATTAGGGGTGAAAGATATACCTACACAAATAGAAAAGTTTTATGCGGTATGTGGTTGATGCTTTCAAAAAGAATATGAGCTTGAAATGATCGATATAGATAATATTTTAAAAAGTAATAAATTACAGTAACAGTACCGTCGAAAATTTGGGTAGGTACATCTGATGATTTGTAAAAATCATTGTACCTATACTCAGATAATTCTTAATGGACGTTACAAAACTCAATAAAATTGAACATTTTATTTTCCCCTGTTTATTTTTGCTTTCTTTGAAATTTCAAATTATAATATTATATTTCAGTCAGTATTAATCGAAATATAAGAAAAATAACATCAAGAAAATAAATTGGCTGGATTCTACAATATACCCCCCCCCCTTCCCTTGAAAGTCATTTTTTACAATATCTTCTTTTAGGCAAAATGCAAAGAAAGAAAAAGAAACACAAAATTGGAGCGCGGGAGCAGGTATTTATATTTGTTTTGCTTAAATAAAATCACATTTTTTCTATTCTAAAAGCTGTACAGGCTGTCTCATTTTCGATATTTTTTTTAAGGTATCTCGAGTAATATTAAGGATAGAGCAAAACTGTTTGCACATTCCAGGTTCAACTTTTCGAGAAAAGTCATCACAGGAATTTTTGATTTTTTGTTTCTGAGCTACAGGCAAAAACTCGTTTTTTGCTCATTTCAAAAATATATCATATATTATTTACTATGACAGTTAGAGAAAAATTGTTTTTATAAATTTTGAACTGTTTTTTAGGTAAAATAAAATAGCGTAATTAGATTTTTTGAAACCTTAATAATTCTTGAGATATAATGCAAACTTATTATTTTTTAAATGGGAACCTGTGTTAAAAATAGTATTATCTTTTTACTTATTTTACGATATATAAGAAGGCTATTATATTTGTTTTAAACATGAATAAAAGATGATTAAGGGCCGGTATTTCCATCTTCGGATAAAGTGCTGGATAATTTATCTGTCGGATAAATGAACAATATCGCATCAAAAAATGACATTCAATATAATTTACATTATTTATGCTTTTATTTCGATGCGATATTTTATTATTTATCTGACGGATAGTTATCCTGAACTTTATCCGGAGGTGAAAATACCGACCCTTATTAATTTATTGGGGCGAAAATAATGAAAATTATTAAGAAACAAATGAAAAAAGTCTATTACAGATCATCATTTGTTTATTTCAAATATTATTTACTTCTGTTGTACTCATTTTTTCAATTTATTTGCTTCAAAAGCATATATAGGGCCAGTTGTACAATCAGGGGTTAAGGTAAGGGTTAGTATTTAACAGCTGGTTAGTCAAAAAATGTGTTGTATGATAACAGGTTAAGCGTAACCATGGCTCTTAACCAGAATATTTTTAACTTTTGATGAAATAAGGGGTTAATGATTTAACAAAGTGTTAACGTATGACATTTGACGTTTGTTTAACTATTTGTAATGGCTTTTCGGCGACGTTTGGTAGTTGAATCTGATTCTGAAGATGAATTATTAGAAAATATGTTTTTAAGAAGTAGGAAAGCCAAGAGAATTAGACAGAGGCCTGACCATTTTAACGAACTTAACGACATTGATTTTTTACACGTTTTCGTTTAACGAAACCAACAGTGCAGCTGTTATTAGCTCAAAATTATCAAAATTTATAACATAAAACAGATAGGTACGCAATTAAAATTATTTTATAATTTACCATTAAATTATACATTTACATATAATATATAGAAATTTTTGTATTACGCCCATAAACAAACTGCTATTGACATTGAGATTTTTGGCATGTGGCGACATGTTAATATGCGCTGGGGACTTCGCTGTTATAGAAAAACTAGTATATTTTAATAATTTGTTACACGTTAAAAAAATATTTTAAAACATTCAGCAGGAAGCGAAAAATCGGCTTTTGATTAAATAAAATTTTATACATTGACTGCATTCCTGCTTACTTCTTTTATCCAATAACCAAGAAACTTCATGCACTTTATATCATAATTTATTTACCTTATCTTGTGTTGTGATCGCATCAGTTTTTTTATTCTCTATTATATCTTTATACTGGTTGACAAAATCCACTAATTTTAAACAATCATCTTGCATAAAATTAGGTGTTCTATTATGCTTAGTTTTTGAAATTTTGTAATTTTAATTTAATTAAAACTGACGTATATGTGAAAATTGCAATAAAATAAAATTTATATTTTGTTTTATATAGTATAATTTGGAAAAACTGATCCAATGTTAATTGCCAGACTGGTAGGTAACCTTTAGAAAAATAGAAATGGTACAACTAATTGTGTTTTTTAACAAGTGGTTAGGTTAACTGTATGTTACGTAACCGTAGATACTAACTGTGTATTGTACAACTGGCCCTATAAACCAACTTTTTCGAATTGTGTCAAAGCTAACTGTTACGGAAAATCAAAATTTAACTAACCCTAAAATAATTGATTTAGTATTATTTTGAGAACATAACTAATAGATATAGAATCAAAATAAACAAATGACAATTTGTAGTAAACTTTTCTTTGTTTCCTAACAATTTTCAATTTTTTCACCCCAATAAATTAATAATTCTATTATTCATGTTTAAAACAAAAGAATGTAGACTTGTTATATATCACTGTAAAATATGTAAAAAGATGAGACTATTCGCAACATAGGTTCCCATTTAAAAAATCATAAGTTCGTGTTATATCTGGGGAATTATTAAGATTTAAAAAAGTATAATTTCGCCGTTTTAGTTTACCTAAAAAACAGTTTAAAATTTGTTAACAATATTTCTCTAAGATAATAAATAAGTTATGGGATATTTTCGAAATGAGCGAAAAACGAATGTTTACTTGTAACTCAAAAACAAAAGAAGATTGAAAATTCCTGTGGTGACTATAAAACTTTTCTCGAAAAGTTGACCGTAGAATGTGCAAATGGTTTTGCTCTATCGTTAGTATTACCCGAGATACCTTTAAAAAACATCGGAAATGAGACACCTTATACTTGTACAAATTATGACTTCCTCGCTTGCAAATTTTTAAAAACTAGTTTAATGTAACGGTAACCTAGCGCACAGAACTCAATTTAACGAAAATTAGGGTATATAATGTAATGTAAATAGATATGTTATCTCTGTTCGGGTAGTTACATGCGTCTCGCGACAAAATGATTATTAGTTTTTTTTACAGTCTATATACAAAGTAGCCATTTGCGCTCTATCTTGTCAACGCAAAATGTCACATTGTCGCTCATGCGCGACAAAGTAGAAAAACGCTCGCTGTCCAAATTTCTAATTATACAATGTTGAAAAATGTCACTTATCTACATTTTTAATAGAAACGTTTAGTCTGGAACTAATGGCACTGTAGTTACACACTTACCACCTTCACAGATCAATTTGAAATATAACTGCTCTGTGGGTATGTTACATGACCAAACAATTTGCCGCACTGCTGTGAAAATAAAAAGGGACATTCATTTACAAAAACGAAAGTATAAAATGCTTAGATTAGATTGAAGCAACAGCTGAAGAAGAATCGAAAATAGCGATAAATTAAAATTAAATATAAAATAAATTGTGTGAACAGTTATGCTGCCACTTGCAAAAGCTTGGGGTGAATGCTTCCAATGGAGATCTACTTTTTTACTGCACTAGTTTTAGTTTAATGTACTTGAAACAAATAAATTTTTGTTATGGTGGAGGACCTCATTGTGGCGACTGTAGAAAAAAATCTCGACAGAACGCCTCTCAGTCGACAATGTCTCATTTTGCGCTCTTAATACACAAATAGCTATTTTAGGTTGTATTTGTCAAAATGTGACTTTTTCGCTTGCAAATTTTCAAAAAATATTTTATTGTAACGGCACCCTAACGCACAGAACTCAATTTGATGAAACTCTGAGGTTATATTCATTTTATAGGAATTTAACACTATTTTTTTTTTCATACCAAAATCACTATAAATATTGCTTTCCGCGCCTGAATTTTTGTGAGCTTTAGTGTTTTTAATGGTTTTGCAACTGTATAAATCATCAAAATAAAATTCTTGTGTGGTCGGTATGCTAGAAATTTATGACAAGATCCGAGTAAAAATTATTTTTTTTACTCTGTATGAAACCAGTTTTTAAATGGTTTAAATTGTTTCGGTTAATAGTCACCGGTTATTAAGTAAATAGAAACATCGGTTTTGTTAAAAGTTACATTCTTGCCCCGGTTTTAATAATAATGATAATTTTATCCTTTTACGTAATAAATATTGCAGTTCTATTTGTAATTTATTGGAGTCGCGACCAGGTGTGACTCTGACAGCCCGGGTTCGAATTAGACCAGTGGTGCTCTTTTCACAATTGTTTTCAAAGCTTGTGAGTTGAGCCTATCGTAATTATTCTAATTTCCGATTTGAAATATTTTTTTTAAAACAATATTATTGTCTTTATATTACCTAATTCCTTTTTGTCAAAGAGACTATATACTACGTAGGTAATCTATTTTTATTACTATTTTAGACTCTCTGTGATATCAAATAATATTACACGAATTACTTCAACCGAAATTGTTCAAAGTAAAACTTATAATCCTATTTGTTCTACTATCCCGTACAATTATTATATAAATTTTGTATAACTCCTTTGTGGAGCACGGGATAGATGTTTCACTTGATTCAGAAAGGACTTTTAATACTACAGGTCTACACGTAACAACATTTTCAAAGGATATACATATTATAGTTTACATGAGCATACGAACTTTTGTACGGTTAACACTATACTCGTATGTGTAGCCATATTCTATTTAGGTAAATGATAATTTTTAAGTAATATATGTAGTAAAGAGCTCGATAGTTAAAAGTTAACCATTTTTTCACTCTTACTTTTTCGTTATTATAAATAGTTGTAGACAGCATGGGCGCCGAATACATGGAAGCAGCGAAGCGTGTGCTCACATACAGTGACGTAACTACTGGTGTTCCGCGGAACACTGGCCCGGTGCCTCAAGGGGCCCGGCACGCACGTTAAAAATATTTTTATTTTAATAGAGCCACATGTTCCAAATATATTAAATAACCTTACATCTGTCAGCAGAAAGATCTTTTTCAAAATAAAAATTAGTAAAAAAAAGAAATTAAGGGATATACAGGGCAAAAACGATTATCATTATCAGACATCTATTATTTTAATAGAATACGAAATTACCAGAACAATAGATGTATCTCACATATAGTTTTTTCAGCTTCTGATTTCAGTCTGCACTAACGTGCACTGAGTTCTCGCTTTGTTTTCATCATACTTATATGTTTACACTTTTTTCGTGGTAGCATTTTCGGCTTGTCGTGAAATTGCACTCAGTTCTCAGTAAGTGCGCACTTTTGTGCACCGACTACAGGAGCAAGTGCACGAATATCAGTGCCAATAATATGGCTTCTAAAAATAAAATCATATTGACAATTGCCAGGAATTATTAGAAAGTTCTTCAATGTCAGATAGTGATGAAGAGTTATTAAATCAAATAATAAAATGTTGTACATACATAAATATACAAATAAAAAAGTAAGAATGTAAACTCATGTGAGTATTTAAAATAAAATTATTTTCGTTTTCAGTTCAAAGATACTTTTCAGGTACAAAGGAGTACTTCCTTAAAATTCATAGATAATTTTGAAAACCCGCCAAAACTAACAGGATCTCAGACTTGCACTCATTTATGGTCTCGTTTTCAACTTAAATTTGCATTAGAATAGTTAGGGTCGAAATTGATTCCATGCATTTACGTCGAACAGTGCACTGAGTACGCACTCACACCGCGTAAGCCGAAAACGCTAATATCAACTTTTGGCAAAAAAAAAGAAATCAATAAAAGCTATTGACATAAACGTAAAATATTGTCTTGTTTCATGTTTATTTTTTGTAATATTTTTTGCTTTTTAATTAACTTTTATTTAAAAAAGTATTTTTCTAAAGCGTCATATAATGGGATCAGTAAAACTATTTTGGTATCTACATAGGGGCCCGGATTGACTCGGGAACACAGGCCCATGGCTGCATTGTTACGCCACTGCCTTAGAAAGATTTCCGTGGGGGTTTGTTTCAGAAATAATATACAATATAAACACAAATATTGATCCTGTAGGTCTCTAATTCCCGGTTTTATAAAAGCGATTTAAATTTTCATCCAGGATTATAATTATAATCCAAGATTTTGTATACAGGGTGGTGACTTGGACGACGCAGCATAGGGGTTTCTATGGTAAAATATTAATGTACAGTTATTTGCTCTCCTAATTTGTATTTTGTATTTAGATTTATGCCACAGAAAAAAAATACTTCATTCGAGTATGATATTGTTTATAATTTTTCAATTTCCGGAACCGTAAAAATAATCGAAAACAATAATAAAATTTTTGCAAAAATCATTGTTGCCATGGAATAAAAATTTAAACAAATATATGCACAATAGACCTTTTAAATTTAACGGCTATCTCTTTCTATCGCTGCAAATAGTAAGTAAAATGACGCCAACTATTGCCAGTTGGGCTGTCAAACGAAACGTCAAAATATTGTAGTCCTTAAAATACCTGTATTCTCGGTGAAAATTTGCAGCGTTAGACATTTTAGCTTCAACAAAAGCTTTTGTAACTTTTTATGAGAAGGTTTTTAAAATTGTCAAAAACTTTTCTTACATTTTACGTCTAATTTTTTTAAAAACAAACGCCTTGGATCTCAATTGTTCTTACTACGCGCAGCTCCCCATTGCGCATATCTTCTATATCTTTAAATTGAAAAGGTCAATTAGCAATATTAAAAATTTATGAGTTTGGGATAGTAATAGTAAGTTAAGGGTCGTACTTAAAGAAATTTCGTTCTAGTCAAACTACATTGTTGTTATCAACTATTACATCGTTGTCATTAACTAAAATGAAGGTGTTTTCATTTTCCTCGTTTTGAAAATAAGTTTAAAATCTGTGACAGATGTTTGGGGTTTTTGTTTAAATTTTTGTTCCATGACATTAATGATTTTTTGCAAAAATGTTATTATTGTTTTCGATTATTTTTATGGTTCCGGAAATTGAAAAAATATAAACAATGGCATATTCGGATCCAGTATTTTTTTCTGTCGCGAACATCTAAATACAATTTTGCTCTAAAATAATTGTAGGTACATTAAGATTTTACCATTGAAACCCCTATGCTGCGTCGTCCAAGTCACCTGCCTGTATATTATTATATATGCAAAATCCCGAATTTTGAAATCCAGGAATAAATATCGTTTTTTTATTTTGCGTTCATGATGAAGTCATTACGATACGCAATTTTTTGTTTTAGACGGTTGGTACTAGATGACGTTTCTTTAACCCATTTTTACCTAATTTATTTTTAGTTAATTGACAATTCATTTTAATAATATGATTTCGAAATTATTATTATTTTTTTTATTTAGGGAAGATTATTTACATGAAAATGTACAAATGGTTACAAATATAATCACAAATTGAGTAAGTAAATGTTAATATAATGTTCGAATTAGTCCACATAGATGGACCTAGTAGTACTAAAAATTTGTAGATTGAACCTTTGAATGATAGAAAATTATTTTTAATTAATTTTAAAGCAAGTTTAGTTCAAATATAAGAAGAAAAAAATATTTCCTGTACACTGAGGCTGAAAGGGTTAAACTGTCGAACGTCAAACCTGGAAGATAAGAAATTTCCTCACCTTTAGGTAAGAAAGGTATTGTATTGCAGTATTCAACTTATGATATGTTATATGTCAAATGTGAAATCGGTATTAGTTGTTCATATTGTCGTCTGCTCGTCAAATTTCAAATTTGTTTCAGGAATCTTATTTAAAGTCGCATAAAAAATCCAGTATGCAACTCCAGTGTAAACAAGCTTAACGACATTCGGTCAATAATTTTCGTGACTCGGCAATAAAGCTTGTGCGTTTATACTCTTGTTGTATAAATAACTGTTATTGCACTTATACATGAAACATTTTCTTTTACTTTTTGGATAACCAATATTAGGAACGTAAAAAAATATAATTAAAATTCAAGTACCAGTTATACATGATTAATATTTTAAAATTGTACAAAAGATTAATATTTACTAATGATCCATTATTGTCATATTTCCTCGCTTTTATTTTCTTTACGCCTACACCTTAGAAACTTTCTCTTCCTTGATAACTTGTAACTTGTAAACAATCGATATTCTTTTTGTCAAAACTCCAAAGTTCAAAATCTACCTAATCCACCTAATTCGAGACCGCGTGGCCGAGTGCCTACGTGTCTGGGGAACCGGGGTTCAATCCTGACCGACGCCAAATATTTCAAATTTTAAATAATACAAAATTGACCCCGGTGATGCACTCTCCATGCCAGCAATGAGTGCCCGTGAGGTGACGCCTGGTAAACGCCCACACGGTACAAATATGTCATCATCATTACCGAATTCTGTGTACGAAGCAGATTGGCACACCCAGCAATGGGTAATAAGCCGTGATGATTTATTTATATTTATTTATTTATCCATCTAATTCCAAAATCAGTCCTGCTGCCCTTGACTTGCGATGATCTGCGTAATATTCGTCTTGATGACACATGTCCAGCTATGTAGTCAGCGCATCTTCCACAGAAAGCCTTCAGAGTTCACTTGGACGATTGCACTTATCTCAGATTACAATGAAGGTCTGTATCGAACTCACAATGGATGTACATCCGGATGACATGTTGAGCTATCCGGCGTAAAATCAATTACAGGATGTAGCAGGTAGCAGGTAAAGGATATTGGGAAGATCCAGCATTAAGAGGACGAAGGATGTGTACAGGTTTTGCCAGTAGGAGTTTTAGAAGCGGAAAATATGGTGACTCGATTCGAGATTGCAATCTATTATATTTTTTTACATAGCTAATAGCTAGCAATAATTTTAAATGGTTCCACATTTAATAAACATTCAATGTTCTAAATTATAATTTGTTCCATACAGGTTATACAGATAAGGACAAGATTTATTCCTTCTAATTGGTTAAAATAATTCACATTATCGAAAAATTGGTACGTTTCTGATCATGCTTTTGTGATTTTTAATGGACGCGATTAATGAACGTCTGTCATCATTGATCTTATGTAGGATTTTACTCTTCTAGCGTCGTTGAATATTGTAATTAAATTTTATCATTATTATAAACAAGCTATATCCTTGTTGTAATCAAGGATAATATCATTGTTGTAATTAAGCATTATCATTGTTTAATCAAGATTAATCATTATACATACGGTGACCATATTTTCTTTTTTGTAAAAAGGACAAACCTCAAGCCTCAGTTACGTGGATCGTACAATAATAATATAAAGGCCTTATACAGCGCGAGTCAACAAAATTTTACTGGATGATTTTGGATGGGATGTTGTGGAACATACATCACACAGTCCCGATCTGGCACTGTCTGATTTTTATCTCTGCCTTCATTTAAATAAGCATCTGACAGGAAAAAAATTAAAGACAACGACAGTGCCGCTCCGTGGGTAAAAGGCGCCTTTGTGCAAAGTTATGTTTTAGTGACCCCCCCCCCCCTAAATTTATATAAAATTGGCTAATTAACACACGCTTTAAAATAGATAGAATAGATTTAAAATATTGATGATATTTTCTTTGTTCCATTCTTGTAATCAATATTATTAAGTTATAATCAAAATCGTTTGTTGTCATCAACAATTTTATAGTTATAGCTTGCAACATAAAAATGCCAGAAAATTATCCGTTTAGCAGGATAATTATTTTACTTTTTTCTACTAAATTCATTGTTGGATTCATTCTTGTAATCAATGTTTTTTTACCTATAATCAAATTATTGTTTGTTGTAATCAACACCTTCAGAATTATTATTTTAAAATAACAAATGCTAGAAAAATATTGGTTTGGTAGGATAAATAAACCCAGTTTGCAAAAAAAAACTATTATTTTTTATACATCGTCTTGAAATGGCGCCCTTCATGGTCAGGCGCCTTTGTGCGGGGCACAATCTGCCCACCCGCACGTAGCGGCTCTGGACAACGATAATGTAAAAGAGGAAATGGACCGTTGGATGAAGGAGCAGGCGGCAACATTTTCGATACTTGCCCGCGTATAGCAGGTGAACGAAATTAATGGGGATTATGTTATTAACGGGGGAAATGGTTAATACATATGTCTACGCCTACACCCTCCTGTGAGATTTTTGAAAATATTTTTTTATATTATTTTATATTAGGTGGAACAGATTTCAGAAGTTATTCTAACGTGCAGTTGGACACAAAATGTGCAGTAGGAAAAGCAAATTGTGCAGTGGGAAAATAAAATCTGTGCAGTTATTTTTCATTTATTACGAATAAACCAAATAAAATTTTAAAAAAAGACTAACTAAAAATAAGAATATAGGATTTATATACAGAATGTTTCTAAACCTGTCACAAATTTTAGGGGTATATAGTACTGACCAAAATGAATAAAAAAG
The DNA here is from genome assembly GCA_963082715.1 of Harpalus rubripes. Taxonomy (NCBI): domain Eukaryota; kingdom Metazoa; phylum Arthropoda; class Insecta; order Coleoptera; family Carabidae; genus Harpalus; species Harpalus rubripes. The sequence goes on from OY720451.1 coordinate 15,297,528, forward strand.
TTTAATCAACATTGGTCCGATCTTCAATAGTTTCCAAGATAAGGCAGTAGAAATGAGTTTTTACGGAGTTACCTCTGCTATCTCGAAAACTATAAGTTACGACGTTTATTTAAAATATAATTAAATAATTGTACTAATTTTTTTCGATCACTCTTGTCAGTTGTTCTTCGATTTTTCGTTTTTCTCGGAAACAGTTGAAGATCGGATCTATGACGTTTCAGCTTTTTTTTCTCATTTTGGTCAGTTCTATATACCCTTAAAATTTGTGACACAGGTTTAGAAACACCCTGTAGAATCACTAAAATTGTACCAGCTTTTCCCTCAACTTTATCTACAAACTCTTCGCTAGCCTCATCCTCATCAGTGGCATTGGCCTCAGCAAAAATACCATTGTGCCATCTTTATTGTTTGGCTTTCGGGGTTGGCTTGACTCTGTGCTCACGCTTTTTTAACCACATCATTGTAGCTTGCTGGGGATCTCACTCTGATAGAGAAGACAAGCTATTCCAAAACACGATTTTTAAAGTATTGCTGGTACTTAAGTCTTTCCACATCCACACTATGCGGTTTGGCAGCCAAAATCCGCGCGAAAATTTTAGTTGCCGTAAGGAATTCCGAAGAAATAGTTAAGAAATTAATTAACTCTGGAAGCGTTAGTTTACGCAACTTTTCTATTTCTTCCATCCAACTTGAATTGAGTTAAACAAAGAGCTTTCCCTAAAATATTATAAACTAATTCTCTGTTCCATTTAAGCCTTTCGATATTGCAGAGAATAGGGAATAGTTCTGACCTCTCCGCATTGGCTGAAATTGGAGACAAGAGACAAGTTTATCTAATGTTATTTCGACTACTTAAAATTGGCGTTGATGCGAGCGACATCTGCTTAAATGGAACAGAATAAACAGCGATTTATTTCCTATATGTGCAGTGGAAAAAAATCCTTAGAATAACCCCTGACATATTTATTAGGTTAGATTCGCTTAAATTGGATTTTTATTGTATGTTATTGATAATTCAATTAAAATACGCCGGTGAACTTTCTATCGATAGCTCTTTGAACGCGCTACAATTTTGGTTCGGTTGCGATATTTTGCTACCGACAATCGGTTACTTTAATATGTTAAGAGTGAAAAATATTTGTTGTTATATGATGTCAGGTTAGTAAGAATGTTGTTGAAAGAGAGTGATATGTTCAAGAAGAAAATGGATACGTTAAATGTACTGCATTATCGAAGATTATCACTGCGATTTTAAGAAAACTGCGCCAATTAGGTATACAATCCGCAATAACTCGTACTTGCAGGACGCTTCTGGATGGCTATATCTCTTAATCGCTACACCATGGTCCTAATAATATGTAAACCAAACGGCTTGCTTGCATGGCAGAATGCACTTTGTAGGCAAATTTTCCCCCTGAACATCCGGACTACATCAATATTTCTGCGATATGTGCGTGTTTTGTCATTTCCCGAAAATTCTATGTGATACTTTCACTGCACTGTAGTTCAACAAGCATAGCCGATACAAAAAAAATCGTAGATACAAAAGTTGTAGCAAATTTTGTCATCTACAATATTGATAATAACAACTTTTACCCTCCGATGTATAGAAACAGAGAAATTGATGAAAACCCGAAAAAAAGACCGAACATTTCGAACTTTTTTCCCTATAACTCTGGTAGCACAGGGCTTTCGGTTCTGTAAAATTAGTTTCTTATCGCTGGTCTTGCTACTTACAACATATCCAATAATTATAAATACCCGACCTTTTGCAAGGAACTTTAACTTGACTGGCCTACTGATCCATCAGATAAAACAAATATTTTTGCCAAATTCGTTAAAAGTACTTCCTTCACTAAGTTCAAAACTATTTCACGAACTTACTACGTAGGGTCAGTTTAATTTTTAAAGATGTTTGTTCAAGGTCATTTTCGAATTGTATAAGATTTTAGCTCCGCCCATTCTCTCAAATTTAGTAGTGTCGTTTACCTAACTCAGTTTTTATGGGGGTATATGAGGGACACTGACAACGCTATACGTACATAGGCGCCGAATGCATGGGTTCTCTGGGTGCACAAGCACCCACACCAAATTTGTAGTGGGTGCGGGGCACGCATACAAATTACTCAGTAACTATTTTTTTTTTCAAAATTACTATTTAAACGCATTTCCGAGTTAAAGATAAAAAAAACTCAAATACCAATTGTTATTTTTAAACCATACAATGGCCATGTGCATTATTTGTTACGATTTTGCAATAAACCCCTATTTCGTCGCAGCTTGTGCCTATTGGGATTTTCAAGTATCAAGAGATGGCGCTGATCGCATTCAACACTGGTACACTTTTTGTTGACCTGTGTCAGCATAGCATTTCTGTCAATTGTATTTCTTTAATTTTCGTATTATTTTCTCATTTATTAGTATTTTTTATTTATAATTCAAGTATGTATAATAGAGTTTTTGTAGTCATATAGTTGTAGTTTCATGTAAATGTCAAATGTGTACCACTGTTTGTAGTTCTAATAGTCGCCGCTAGTTAGCGTTTTCTTATTTGAAAATCCCAATACCTACCTATTACTGCGCGTTGCGTCGCGTCAACGGAACTCAATTTGCTATTAAAATGAATGACGTTTGGACATAGCGATTTAGTTGCACCATTGCGTACGTAATATCATAGAGTCACAGTCACTCAATTTCCTTTAACCACCAAGTAAGAAGCGACGAACAAAACGAACCAAAAATACCGAAATGCGCAAAAAGAGTTGCCATTATTTAAAATATGATGGCAATCAAAACTTTAAAGCGTGCGTCAAGTTAGCTTTGTTGGGGGAAAGTGTAAAAAGTAAGGAGTTGGTAAACCGTAGACGAGTTGTTAGTCGTTTTGGAGTTTGGGGATTCCCAGAGTTTGTTCATTGTCAGGGTTGCGATTGGCGAAACTGAAATTATAAATCAAATTGTACTAAAATTTTTTTTTAATATATATTTTTAAATGTACATATTTTTTACATCTTCTAACAGAAAAGAAATAAATTATATTATACAACATATAAAATATACAAAAAATAAACGGCACCTATATTATGGGCCACATTGGCTATTTAAATACGTATCAGTAGTCTTCTCCCGACCTAAAACTGCGAATTATTATTTATTTGTATTTATATGTTTTGTTTTGTTTTCATTGACTAAAGGTACCTACATTCACAAATGAAACTTAGATGTAGATTTATGGTTTATACTTTAGATTTAAAGACCTTCGCCGCATATTATGTCATGGCTCCATTCACACTTCAGAATTTAGTGTCTCTAAATCCAAATCATAAAGATAAATATTGCCAGGTCCAAACTTTAGCTTTATGATTTAGTTTGACGTCACAAACTTCACCATTGAGAGCGAGTCTGAAACGATATACAAATATACATTCATCTTTATTTGGTATTCACTTGGTGGATTCGGCTTTTAAAGCAAATGCGAAAAGAACAAGTAGACTGGCAAAACTTAATTGCTGAAATATAACCAATAATGCCAAGCAAATGGCAGTTTCACGGCGCACGTGTATCAATTAAGTACTGCGCTACCAATATTTTAATCTTGTTTTTGAAGCATTTACATAGATGTCAGTACAATCAAAACTAAATTAGAGTTAAATTAATCTAAACAAAAACCATAAACCTAATTTTCATTTGTGAATGCACCTTAAGTTTTCAATAGAATAATTGTTGATTTATATTTAAGTATTATTATAAATAAATAAATTATAATGCACAAATTTATATCAACTTTTTTTCGATGAAAGTTGGAATTAGAATTTGTTTAGCTGCGGCGCTTGGTCACTTGGCCTTAAGAGGTTTTCTTCTAACCCCCACCCCACAGCATTATTGCATAATTATTTTTATATAATTATCTACGCTCTTGGATAGAGCAGCACCTATACTTATTTTCAAAAACCGGCGCCTATGTATATGCATCAAATTACTCGTAATATATCCGAAATAATAAATGAACCTAAGTTACAGCGATAAAATTGTCCAAAACGAACATCGTTTTACAATGGGCATGTCGTAATTTAGTCGAAACAAAATTCATTTTTGAAAGACAAGCGCGTTATATCCATTTTTATCGTCGTGACGTTATTGGCGATGTAATAAACTATAGTAGGTACTAGTAGTTTATTTATTAGTTTATATTCAGCTGATCGGGACCACCCAGGAATAAAAATCTTCTTTAGTGCTATTTTTTAAAATTCTGGATTATGGCCTAATTTTTAGTGAAAAGTAAAGTAGGATTTCGTGTTTTTTTAATTTTATTTATAATATCATAATCTACTTAGCAGGTTAGTTATTTTTATATAATAGTTGTCAAATTTTAGGGACTCGGACTACTCAACAGCCCCTCTATATGCGCCCCTGTTTATATCATACTGCACTGTTCAACTCCTTTATAATAAGAAAATGCCATTGTGATTTCTTTTTATTACAATGAATAATGTATCAAATATTAAATATAGAAATATAAAGTTTAATGATGCGTAAATGATTTGCTTCAATATGGAGGAATACATGAATATAAATTCCTGAAGAAACGATCCACACTTATCGATTATCGAGATTTCTTACAAGTTGTGTTCTTAATACCAAAGCTGAAGCTGTATCTACTTGAACTTGAAATTAATATTTCTACAGGAACGTGATGTTCATAAAATGAAGCTCATTTTCCATCGTTTTTAGTTTTTCATTGACTTCGCTGGATTTTTTAAGATTGCAGACAATATTCTGAGCCATTAAATTTAAATTGACAAAATTCTTATTATACGGCTTTAGATTAATAGTAAAATAGATAATAGCTTTTAGTTTTTATTAAAAATGATAATTGAGTGAACTAATTTTTAAATTTGAATGCCTTCTTTACTTATTTAAAACAAGCAAATAACAAAATTTGCACAGTAGAACTTTGAAGTAGAATATTGGCTAAACGGTATATAATTTTAAAAAATCTGGTGTGGCCAACACGATACCTCCCGCCATTACAGCCCGAGTCACAAAAAATATTAAGTCAATCCTTATTTTTGGATTAGCGAATTTTACTCTAATTTTGACAGTTTATATCTTAAAATATAGTCTAATCTAATCCAAGTTACTACCTTTTTTAAACCCCTCAACAGGATTAAATCCCAATTACAGAGTGGGTTCACATTCACACACATCCTTGCCTTAGTGGGATTCGAACCCAGAGCCCCGAGGGCACTGATGACATAAGGCGTTGCTCTAACCATTGAGCCACCGGAGCTATAATAAAATGAAGATTAAATATTAAATACCGGGATAGAATAGAATTCACTAATCCAAAAATGAGGATTAGCTTAAACATTTTTTTGAATCGTATTAATCTAAATACATACCTACATATTTACTTATGCTGGACTGGAAACTGTATTGAATTCCTGTTCTATTGTTCTATTTACTTTTTTCTTTTTAAAACGTTACTAATATTATTTTGAAATGATTAGTTCTTTGATAGTGACATTTATCTGTCAGTTATATACATTTAAATAACTGCGTTTTGTTTGTTTAAAGCGTAGGCTCTGGGATTTAAATTATAGATAATTTTATAAATTTATCCATAAAATATATAGAAAAAGTATTAATGCAAATCTATAGAAAATTTAATAATCTTTAATTTTTATAATAGCATTAATCTCGAAAAAATAACATATAAAGGTATTTTTCGAAGAAAAACTATTTTGAATTTCTAGTAAAGTGCCATTTCCGGTTATCCGATTTTCACCAAAATCTAATGGGCTCTTTTTTCCATTACAGAAAAAGTTCGGAATACAAGGTTTCAAAATTTTTTGAATGATAGTATTTGAGTTAGAGTGGAGGATCCACACACACATACACACATAGACATCGTCGTGAAAATGTTAAAATTGAATTTTAGGGACCTTAAAGCGTGATCATTTACCAAAATCTCGATATGCGATTTTTAGCACGATCCCTATACCTCCCTTACCAAGGGTAGCGGGAGGTAAAAATTCTGATAGACAGATGTCAATGTCAAGTACGATTGACATGTTTGTGTTATAATTTTACTGCAAATATAGAATCAATTATAAGAAACTTTCTATATGGAATTTGTACAAAATACATAGAACTGAGGGAAGGTAATGTATTGGAAATATAGAATCTTTCGCGAGAAACTGCCTGTATGGAATTTGTATAAAATACACAGAACTGACGGAAAGTAATGTGCTGGCCACTTCAATTTTTTTCTTTTATCCTCGATTTTAGGGTGCTATACAGATTTTTAATTTTCTTTTTGTTCTTATTCCTGTTTGTTGATTTATAAAATCGTGCTATCTTACTCGTTTCGATTTTCGTCGCAACAAGCAGTCCCTAGTGGTATTGTATATGATAAATTCCAACGACTAGTTTTTAACCAATCATGATGCAAAACACTTGAAAATTCAACCAATAAGAACAGTATTATACTGATAAAACTCCGTTACCCCGATAAATTTCCGCTACCAAGTAAATAAACAGTTGTTATTGTTTACAACTGTCACTGTGATAGTTAATTAATATTTCAAGTTTAAAAATAAAATAATAATAATTAAATTGTTTCATTTTCGTCGTCTTTGGAATTTATCACGACCTCTCTGATTTTCTCAGGCAAATTTTTATTTTTAAGTACTCATTATTTTTGCTTTTAAGCAAAATCACTCAAGCAAACTGACATTAGGTAAAACCCCTCCTCCTTCGGAGTCGGGATTTACCATGCAGTTTGCTTTCATGTTTGTTGCTAAGCAAAAAAATTCGTGCAAAATAAAAATTTATCGATAAAATCAGGAGGTCTTGTGATATTACTTCTGATAATTAAATTTCCCGCCAATCTCTTGTTTAATTTCCCACGAAAACCTGCACAAAATCGGCCAATCTTCCAATCACGCTGACGTACCCACATCTCAACATTTAACACAATTGCGAAGTCCAGAGGGCGCAAAGTGTTAGATTAGAGTTGAACACAAGAGAAGCGAAGCGCGTCCCTACGTCAGGCGTCATTGTTATGCAGGTCGGCGCCGTCCGAGCTAACTGAATTGGACGTGTCGAGACGCTCCCGGCTACAGGGACAATATACGCAACCCCAAACACACACTACTCCCTAATCGGAAAAGTCATAGCAACAAAAATAATGAGAGAAAATATACAACCACAGAGATTTTAATTAATTGTGTATAAATTGCAATTATTATACAGGGTGTAAATGAAATAAGTGCATTAAATTTAACCAGTAATATAACTCGTCGAGAGCAACAATATTTCTTAATAACTTTTTCTCGAAATCGCATATTTTTTTTAGCATTTTTACCACCCCGTAAATTGACGAGTCGTTCCAAATATTTTTGCAATAAATGAATGCAGTAGCAATACCTAGGAAAAATTTTGTTTTAGTAATTGACAGTCCTGTCAGATGTTGCAATTAAATTTGAACATTAGTAATAAACTTGTTTATAAAGTAAAATTCTGGCAAAATGCTTTTTGTTTATGAATAGCGGATACACACACATTGTAATTACCTATGGCGAAGTTCTCAAGGTCAACGAAGTTACACGAAAATCGTCCTCTTCGTAATATTCGTAAATTTATGTTGTACCACATACAATATCTTCCAGATTATCACAGTTTGGTGTGACATATATGACAATTTGGAATATTTTAAAAGAGCAACAGTTACTTCCATACTATGTGCAAAAATTTCATTGTTTCCAGCATTTCAATTTTGCGAATGAGTTGTATTGTTCACTGATAGGGCTGGATATATTAGAGAAAGTGTCTTTAATAATGCACAATACACTTATCTCGTCACAAAAATCCTCATACTGTAAGAAGGAAACACAATTTTCAACAAAAAATATCATTAATTGTTTGAGCGGGAATAAATTGACGAGTCATTGGTCCTCATATAATCCCACCTCGTATAAATGGACAAAAGTATGTACTTACATTTTCATTCATTTCATAACCTCCATAACTAGTATGCTCTTCCCGTCTTCCCACGCTCTTACTGTATTCACCTAAGTTCAGAAACCTGTGTTAATACACAATTTTATAATTTTGTTATCGAAATTTTAAATTTCTTTCTTTTAAAAATTGTACTATTACGAATTTATTAATAATAAACATGTTTTCCGTTGATCGTTTATTAATTACTGTATTTACAAGTATGCAACCACCACCCAACAATTTTTGTGCTGTGTACATGGAACTTTGATTTAGACAGCTGAGGGCGGCAGAGATCTTGTCAGTGGCGGGTAACGAAATTTTAAACAAATCTTTAAAGAATTTTAACTCAGAAACTAGAAGATTTAGACAAAAAAATTATTAAGAAAAATTGTTGCTCTCGAAGAGTTACATTACTGGTTAAATTTAATGCACTTATTTCATTTACACCCTGTATCATGAAATCTTAGTTGGTTCGAATGCCTTTCAAATTTAATACAAAATAACCAACGTCAAGTTTTGATCAAAATGAAATTGATTGAGAATCGGGTAAATGACAGTTTATTTATACCTAGAGGGTGTATCATGTAACAGTACAAGGCTTCGGAGTATGAATTAAAGATACCAAAACGAGAAAATAATCGTAATACACAATGGTGTCATATCGCTTCTTAGCAGAGATACCGAGGATTTCATAAAAAAAAAAGCAGGAAATAGTAGGTTAGTTTAACTCGGTCATAATACTTAGAGCAAATGTTCAAAATAAAAGCCATTGCAGTCAATACATTACTCAGTATTAATTTAATCCTCCGTTTGACGTCAAAATTTCAAATAGTTACCGCATGGCATTTTGTCCTGACAGACCCCGCCCGATCAAACTTATAACAATATATACATCCGTACATCTTGCAAACCGCCATCTTAAATTTTATTCTTAAGTTTGTCGCATCAAATCATAAAACTTTTATATGAAACATATTTTTATGTCTTTTATATTTACGGAATTATTTGACATTATCTATTGTTTTTTTTTTTTATTAAATTTCAAACTATTCGGAATTTTAAATTTTTCTCAGTAATAATATAACAAGAGAGTGAGAATAATGCTCGTAAAACGTTCTGAATTCTCATGAATATTTACTGTCAATCAATACTTATCTGTAGGAATCGTAAAATATTTTGGGTTGTACATATGTCCATTACATTTGAATAAGTGGACAATATTAAACAAATATTGAATAGTATAAAAGCTCTTTTACAAGAACTGCTATATTGAGTATTTAATGAGATATTCGTTAGACAATAAACTATACAACTTACAAAAAATTATTAATTAATTTAATGTGACAGGCTTAAATTTAGGGTTGATTTAAAAGTGTCCTACGGGTTAGCCGGATACGGCAACGTACTAGGATTGTTCCTTGGGGTTGCTATATTGAATATTTAATGAGATATTCATTAGACAATCAACTATACAACTTGCAAAAAATTATAAAATAATTTTATGTGACAGGCTTAAATTTAGGGTTGATTTAAAAGTGTCCTACGGGTTAGCCAGATACGGCTACGTACTAGGATTGTTCCTTGGGGTTGCTATATTGAGTATTTAATGAGATATGCATTAGACAATAAACTGTATAACTTATAAAAAAAAATATTAATTGATTTAATGCGACAGGCTCAAATTTAGTGTTGATTTAAAAGTGTCGTACGGATTAGCCGGATACGATAACGTGCTAGGATTATTCTATGGGGTTGCTATATTGAGTATTTAATGAGATATTCAATAGACAATAAACTATACATTTTACAAAAAAATATTAATTAATTTAATGACACTCTCAAATTCAGGTTTGGCTTCTACTCCTAAGTGTCCTACGAGTTAGCTGGATATATTTGTAAATAATAATAAATATCTCAGCAAAAATTACTATAAAATATTTAATATTTATTAATTTTGTTTTTCAAGCGTTACGATAGACTCTTAACTAGGAGATTTACAGATTTGAGTTGCATTTTTTGTAAATTTGTAACTCGATCAGTTTCTAGTCAATCGGTAGCTACGACTTTACGTAGTTACGAGTTGACGATCGTTGTGTACTGATTTGCAGCATAAATTAAAACTAATTAGACAGATTTTTTGAAAACTTGTTGCCAGGCAATAGTCACGAAAGCCTGTAGGCAAGCACATTAGGTGCGTTAAATGCAGTAAGCAAATCTAGCAAATACTAGGTAAGCAAACGAGACTTGTTGCTAAGTGCGCTGAACGATTTGCTAGTTATATGACGAACTGTCATCGAGAAACATATATAGAAGTCAAATATAACATTAAGTACGTTCTATCGGTGTCAGAAATATTCCCACTGGAATAAGAATATTCTTAAAGCAATAGAACGCGCAGTAGCAAATAACTATCAAGCAAAAAATAAATACGATAGAACAGTGGCAGTGGTGTTATCGTTAGTTAACAACTAAAGATAACTTTGTATGTTTATTTTGGATCTTGAAAATGTTGTTATGCAAATATTACAGAGATTATAATTATATAAAAATATATTAAATAATAAAAACGTAAAGGAGGTATTTTTGTTGAGCACAGTCTAATCTTAACTACACTTAGCAGAAAGGTACACGCGACAGTCGGCTAGTAAAATTTTGACTTTATCTCCACTCTATATATCTTCCTACCAGCGCTTCCAGCTCTGAAGTTGGAATGGTTCGTAGCAATATTCAGATTTTTTTTGACGTAAAAGAACGATCATTGAGGTTCTACTAGAAGAAGTAGAAAGATTTCTGACACCGATAGAACGTACCTATTGTGTACACACCTGTTGTATTTCTTTTCTTGGTCTGCGAACATATGGAAAATGAATTTATATATTTATTTTCAGATAGTGGAATTAATTTGGAAGAAGCTATATTGACTATAACAAAATATTTCAAATTTAATATGTTATAAACATCCATCACAAAACTCTCAAAGCCTTTTTTACATGTGGTTGATAGACACACGCCCTATAAAGAAATAGAAACAGTTCAAGTTAACTTCATGTATGTAAAATTTGTATTTCCCGCCATTATATTTGACACTTAGTATGACAAGCGAGAAAATTGTGGCTTGGATTGCTTGCGAGCAAATCAAGCAAATGCTAGGCTAGCAAAGTCGTTCAACAAATTTTACTTCCGGTTGCTTGTTTTGCTTGGCTTATTGAACGTACCTATTATTTCTCGCCATGCTGTTTTTACATTTAACTATTATTTCAAATTTCAGAGCGCTCTTGGTCCGGAAAGCGTCGAGGGAAAATAGCTGCTGCTTTCTTCAGTTGAAAGATGTCTAAAACAGAAAAGCCCAAACAATTCTAATGAAAGCAACGTAATGTATGCTTCGCGAACATCACGGACAAAATTGGTAGAATTCATTGTAATAAGAATATGGAGATTCTGTTTTCTCCATATGCTAAACTTCGACATATTTTGAAACAATGAAAGACGTCATCTCTCCTCCGTCATCAAGGACTTACCAGATTCCAAGTGTCTGCAGGATAGTGTACATTGGCCAGACTATTTCTACAAATTGAATGAACAGCCTGGGAAATCGTCGGTTGCTGACTATGCCCTGGAGGAATTCCACCAAATAAAATGTACTTACTATTTAGTTACAGTTATTTTCTAATATCTAGCGTTTTAAGCCATATCATGAATTTCAATTTCTTAACATAAACCTACATTTTTGTAAACAAAGAGGTCAGTAAATTCAGCTTCAAATCATCCGTTTTACAATTTTCACTTCCAGAGAAATCTTCTCCATTCCAAACAGTAGATAACCAGTGAACGGTTAATTTATTGGGAGGAAACTGGACAAACAATGGAACTACACAGAAACAAGAGAAATAGCAAGCAGTATGAGATTGCACTTGTTCTGTTGTTCTGTGATCCCAGTAAGCGCTGCTTTGCTTGTTTCATATGGTAATTGATTGTGCTGACTCCAGAGAATGCAAAAAGAGTTGCTTGCTTGTTGCTGAGATATGGCTTCATTTCAGGAAGAATGTAAATACCAACAATTTGTTTAAAGGCTGGCTGCCATATAATTGCTAACGCATTGGATTTCTGAATACTGTTTTCTTGGAATTTGTTTTAATACGAGTACATTACATATACAGGCTGAGTATAAGTAATAGAAAAAAATGGGTCATATAAAGTTTTTATTATTTTAAATATACTATTTGATGGCAGATGTAGATATTTATTACAAAGTCAAGTTTACAAGATACGACTATTAACTTTTATTTTTTAAATAGCAACCTATAATTAATTTACTAAAATATAAACCGCCATTTTTTCTGTTTTTAACGATGTATTAGTTTTTAATTATGTATTTGAAAAAAATCGAGAAAAATAAGATAATAGAAATATGGGAAATAATTTTTATTTAAATAATCTATATGGCTTTGTCAAAATAAACAAAATACAACAATGGGAAACAACAAAGTATATGTTCAGTAAGTCAACCAAAAAAATCTGATGTGGCCAACACATAACCTCTCGCCAGATATTTTACCTGGTTGTACGCATTAAACGAAAAATATTTTTAAATACAAACACATAAATTCATGTCACATATATTTGCATTTTAATATAAATTGTGTACAATACATATATTTTCTTTATATTCAATATCTTGAAATTTTCTTTTTCTACTTTCCTTTTCTTTTTCTTTATATTCGTCATTTTTCCGCAAATTCCATTTATATTCTGTTTTACGTATATTCTTTTGCGCTGTTGATTTTTTTTTATTTTCATAATCTTCATAATGATGTACAAATATTTTTCACAGTGGCATACAAATATTTTTGACAGTGACATTTATGTGTCAATTACACACATTTGAATTTCTTGTCTTGAAGTAGTTTGATCTGAGATTTTTTACATCAAATTATTTTATATGCATTTCTTTATCTCTAAATCTATAGAAGATATAATAATGAATTTATATTTATCGAATAAAGAATTTAACGTTCTTTAATATAAGTATTTACATAAATTTTCGATAAATAATATTTAGATGATTTTGGTAGCACGCACTTTAGAATTCTATATTCGCTTTTTATTTTTGGAATTTTCGGGTTTTATATGACAGTTGTATATGATAAATATATATTTTGGCTATGAATTGAATTGTAACAAAATAATGACGTTAGTTTAATATTTTCGCCTGGAGTCGTACCCTTGCAGGCGAATCTTTTGAGATACGCATGCTACCAAATTTTCGCTTCGTGGCGAAAAGCGAAAACAAATGCCTCATTTGATAGAATTCTAAAGTGCGTGCTGTCACTACAGCTGATTTCAAACCCTTCAAGGTCGCTCGAGTCACGTGTCTGCTCGCGCTCTATTTCGGAACAGATTGACATTGAATCATATGATATTTAAAATTGACACAACCTAACAAAAATAAAAATTAACCAAATGAATAATAACGTTGAATATAAGAACGAAATTGAACATTCTATTACATTTAATGCCAATAAAAAAACACAACCAACAATATATCAAATATAAATAATCTTTTTATACTTACATCTATAATAATAATTATTTAAGAATTTGACATTGACCAGGGTTATTTCGTGGTTGCCGTGGTCAGACTTTTTACCAACTTTTTTCAGGAACAGCGTTCCAAACAGAAACCGGTAAATAATTTCAGGACTTACGGAACACAAAACCGTAAATCTGATCGAATCGGTTGCGTTACGGAACATACTAAAAATAAAATTGATGGACATTTAATTTTTATTTGTTCGACGTGGTTTTTTAATTTAATAAAGTAACTTTTAAATTAAATTTTCACACACCCTTCAAGAATATTTGAATAAAAAATATTTCTGTCTTAATTATCTTATTTTTGTCGATTTTTTTCAAATACATTAATAACTAATACATAAATAAATAAATAAAATAAATATATCATCACTGTATATTACCCATTGCTGGGTGTGCCAATCTGCTTTATACACAGAATTCGGTAATGATGATGACATATTTGTACCGTGCGGGCGTTTACCAGGCGTCACCTCACGGGCACTCATATATCGTTGAAATAATATAGGATGTTATTTAAAAAATAAAAGTTGATAGTTGTATCTTGTAAATCTGCCGTCAAATAGTATATTTAAAATAAAACTTTTATATGAGCCATTATTTTCTAGTACTTATAATAAAAAAGTTAGGGGGGGGGGGGTAATTTTCTCTAACTCAGCCTGTAAAAGAATCACAAAATATTCTTCCAACTACTATTGGATTCATAATTATAGCCAGATGAGTTAGAACCTCAATAATTTGCTTACGTAATTATAGATACTAATTTTAATATTGTAATGTGCAGCGCCCGCCGTCGCCGCCGTTGTCCCCGCCGCCGTCGCCGCCGCTGTCGCAACGATGAGCAAGTATCTATTTTTAGCGATGACGCAACAGACTTGTCCGAACCTGCTTAATTACTCGGTTGATGCAATCTATTGTGTTTGAGTTTTATCTGGAATAGTGTTCTAGTAAGTTCTCGAATACAAATGCCAGAGTATATAAGCACTATTAGCGAAGGCATTGGACAGTCTGCTATAAATAAGCGTTGCATGTTAAACAGTTGGTGATATAAATAGATAATCGGCAAGTGGTAAACATAAATAAATATAGTTGAATAAATAAATAAGTGAGCTATATATTGTTTAAATAAATAATCTTAGTGTTTAAGTGTCCTATAATATCCTTAGTCTTAATTAGTGTTTAATATTTGTTTAATCGTTGTGTTTGTTATATTTATCATCTTTTATTTTAATTATATTTAATATCTATTTATCGTGATAATAAACTTTTATTTTAATTAATAATAATTGTCTAATATTTGCACTTCACCCAAATAAATAAAAACGTTACAATATTATTAAATTAATATGAAAATGATTCCAATATGCAGAGTGTCTCTGAAATAGAGGGTCTCGGCTTAACCACAGTTTCCTGGGCCCAAAATAAAACGATTTAACTAAACTTATCTTTATCCGAAAGTGCACTGTTTGAATGAAATTTGGTACGACAATCCATATGGACATAGTTCATGTGTAGGAAATTTTCGAGTCACGACCCTGATTATCCCAAAACTTATTAATGGTAACGTCAATAAAGTAATATTATTGCTTTTCAGAAAGATAGATTTAATAGTAAACTTGTCTGTCTCTGCGTATGTTGTGATACCTGTAACCATTTAGACAGGAGCAAATAAAATGTGTCACGCCGTCTCGAGCGTAAAGTGTCTTTGTAGTTTTCGAAAGGTTGTCGCGCTCCGCTTTTCAAAAGTAGAAATGTATCATTTTCGGTTTTAGATACACAAATAACTATTTCCATATATTTTCTATTTATAGAAACAAAGCAGTCTTCACCTAAAGTAATTGAATAAATTTTGAAGGACATCAAAATCCAACAATAACAAAACTGTAACAGGAACAACGAATTCATAATACTAAAATGTACACCACGGGGAAATTTTGTTTAAAATAATACCTCCGTAACTTTTCAACTATAACTTGTAAACTGTGGTATACCAAAACTTTTATCGAATTGTTAAAAACACAAGCACAAAGCAAGCACTGATTCATTCTTGAGTTCGCGAAAGGCTTTGGAAGAACAAACAGAGTAAATAATCCATGATTCTGCCATACAGCAGGTGAATTTAAATAGGTCATTAGTACAAGATTGAGTTTAGAAACGAAGGGTGCTTTTTGCTCTTTCAGAATTGATTGTTAACAAAACTAAAGGTTAGACTGTTGATGAAGGTGGTCTGATTCGAAAGCAACGGACCTCAAACTGTCCCGGGAGTCGCTTCCAGTCCATAATAACTATTGGATCCCGTAGAATAGCATGCGATATCAGCGGAATTTTAGGGAATTAAATTAATGGCGGCCAGTAGGGTATGTCAAATTATTTAAACGTCAAAAATCATCGTTTCGTTTAACAAAAAGATGTTCTCACACTTAGATTTTATAATTTCATTTGAAAATGTGTGAAAAATTAGCGAATTAAAGAAAATGGATATAATATACCCCAAAAAGTGCTGTGTCAAAGTGTACGGGTACAACAAAAATTCAAGACACATTCCATAATTTTTTGGCAAAGAAGATAAAGTTGATCGGCTTTACGTATGGATACAAAATTTAATTATATCGCAAAACTTTAATCTGATAAATAAATATGCCTTTTCTTTGCATTTCACAAAAAGAAATTATAATAAATTTTTGCAGGTATGTAGTTTTAACACATCTATCAGGGGCGTAACAATGC
Organism: Harpalus rubripes; assembly: GCA_963082715.1. Classification (NCBI taxonomy): domain Eukaryota; kingdom Metazoa; phylum Arthropoda; class Insecta; order Coleoptera; family Carabidae; genus Harpalus; species Harpalus rubripes. The sequence continues at coordinate 15,313,848 of OY720451.1, forward strand.
AGACATGGGCCTATGTCCCCGAGTCAATCTGGGCCGGATAAGAAAATAGTTTTACTGATCCCATAATACTTTTTTTAAATAAAATTGAATTAAAAAACAAAAAATATTACAAAAAATAAACATGAAACCAAGACAATAATGTACATTTATGTAAACTGTTTTTACTGATTTCTTTTTTTTGCCAAAAGTTGATATTAGCGTTTTCGGCTTACGCGGTGTCAGTGCGTACTCAGTGTACTGTGTGACTTAAATGCAAGGAATCAGTTTCGATCCTATCTATTCTAATGCAAGTTGGAAACGTAACCATGAATGAGTGCAAGTCTGAGAGCCTGTTAGTTTTGGCGCGTTTTTCAAAATTATTAAGCTTTGAACTGAAAACGAAAATAATTTTATTTCAAATACTTACATTCTTACTTTTTACCTTCCGTCACCTTTAGGTAAGGAAGGTATTGTCTTTGGTCAAAAAATTCGGTGGTGAGTTTTTGATGAATAAGCACGTTTTAGGGTCCCTAGAATACGATTTTACTATTTTTACGATGATGTCTGTATGTGTGTGTGTGTGTGTGTGTGTGTGTGTGTGTGTGTGTGTGTGTGTGTGTGTGTGTGTGTGTGTGTGTGTGTGTGTGTGTGTGTGTGTGTGTGTGTGTGTGTGTGTGTGTGTGTGTGTGTGTGTGTGTGTGTGTGTGTGTGTGTGTGTGTGTGTGTGTGTGTGTGTGTGTGTGTGTGTGTGTGTGTGTGTGTGTGTGTGTGTGTGTGTGTGTGTGTGTGTGTGTGTGTGTGTGTGTGTGTGTGTGTGTGTGTGTGTGTGTGTGTGTGTGTGTGTGTGTGTGTGTGTGTGTGTGTGTGTGTGTGTGTGTGTGTGTGTGTGTGTGTGTGTGTGTGTGTGTGTGTGTGTGTGTGTGTGTGTGTGTGTGTGTGTGTGTGTGTGTGTGTGTGTGTGTGTGTGTGTGTGTGTGTGTGTGTGTGTGTGTGTGTGTGTGTGTGTGTGTGTGTGTGTGTGTGTGTGTGTGTGTGTGTGTGTGTGTGTGTGTGTGTGTGTGTGTGTGTGTGTGTGTGTGTGTGTGTGTGTGTGTGTGTGTGTGTGTGTGTGTGTGTGTGTGTGTGTGTGTGTGTGTGTGTGTGTGTGTGTGTGTGTGTGTGTGTGTGTGTGTGTGTGTGTGTGTGTGTGTGTGTGTGTGTGTGTGTGTGTGTGTGTGTGTGTGTGTGTGTGTGTGTGTGTGTGTGTGTGTGTGTGTGTGTGTGTGTGTGTGTGTGTGTGTGTGTGTGTGTGTGTGTGTGTGTGTGTGTGTGTGTGTGTGTGTGTGTGTGTGTGTGTGTGTGTGTGTGTGTGTGTGTGTGTGTGTGTGTGTGTGTGTGTGTGTGTGTGTGTGTGTGTGTGTGTGTGTGTGTGTGTGTGTGTGTGTGTGTGTGTGTGTGTGTGTGTGTGTGTGTGTGTGTGTGTGTGTGTGTGTGCGCGTGTGTGTGTGTGTGTGTGTGTCTGTGTGTGACAACATTTTCTAATGCGATAACTCTAATACTACAATTCCAAAAATTATAATTCTTTCGTATAGCTCTTCGTTACATCTATGTGAAGAGCTGATTAGATTTTGGTTATAATTTGTCAACCGGAAGAACTCAGTGCACGTTAGTGCGCACTGAAATCAGAAGCTGAAAAGGCTATATGTTAGATATATCTCTTGTTCTGGCAATTTCGTATTCTATTAAAGTAATAGATGTCTGATAATGATAGTCGTTGTTGACCTGGAATATCCCTTAATTTTTTTTACTAATTTTTATTTTGAAAATGATCTTTCTGCTGAAAGATGTGAGGTCATTTAATATATTTGGAACATGTGGCTCTATAAAAATTAAAATATTTTTTCACGTGCGTGCCAGTGACAACTATTGACAGTATTAATAAATAAAACAATTAGTAATTAAATCCGGATTTGCGAATTGTTGTCCTTTAACTATGTTTCTTGATAAAGAATTCGATTGAACAAACTTAAAAATTGTGTTGATTTGAACTTTTATCAATATTATGGGTCAGAAAGCGCTTATTCAAAATGTAAACAAATCTGGCCACTATGACAGGTACGCTTACAGCCGCCAATTTCGCGTTTATAAAGTCAATTCTTTGACATTAGTTTTAGGATGTTTTTATTTGTGAAATAAATAAATAAATAAATATATCATCACGGCATATTACCCATTGCTGGGTGTGCCAATCTGCTTTGTACGCAGATATCGGTACTGATGATGACATATTTGTACCGTGCGGGCGCTTACCAGGCGTCACCTCACGGGCACTCATTGCTGGCGTGGAGAGTGCACCACAGGGATCCATTTGTGAAGTGAAGTAATATTAAGTGTCTAACATAGATCAATCACTTTAAATATTATTGCTAATGTAAAATTACTGCAATTAGAATTTTACCTAATAAAATACTTACAAAAATGTAAAGTACCTTTTAAAATTAAAGTTCAAAGTATTCAGTTTCAGTTTTATGTTTATAACATAATTATAAATAACTGTTGTCAGAATAGTTTTAAGAACAAAATATTAAAATATAAATTTACGATATATTTAATCAATAATGGTATAATCAAGGGAGAGATATGCATTTGTAGAACTTGAGGGCTTCAAAGCATTAAGGGAAAAATAGCGTTCTCTCTTAAGATGAATATGTTAGAGGAAAATACATAATGAGTTTTCCAAGAGTGACTTTTGCGCGTTACGTGTGGTTATTGTTGTTGTGTTTGGTTGAATTGCAAGGGACAGTAGTTTTGGCCAAGGTTCTAGATTTATCGGCAATGTGCACATCGTGAAAATCGTCCCACTATATTCACCACGAAGCATGTAAAATGATTATTCTAGAAATCCGTGTAATCGAAAAAATCAATTATAAAGTTATTGTTATGACAAAAAACAAGCAATTACGTTGTATTTAACTGTAAATTCATATTTGAAAAATGAATTAGTGTTAAACGAATAAATCACAAAGGTAAACTATTTTAGTTTTACTGATAGTTAAAAACAACATAATGGGCCCGTCCAAGTCTTCGACTTTTTAGAAATCACATGTCGCATATGAATTTTGAATATAAATAAATGAAAACGAAATAAAAATTGCTATATATTTTGTATTTTTACACCTATAATAATGTAATTAAAGTTTTTAGCGTAAAACGATCGCCATGTTGTGACGTCAGCGTCATTACAGTCGTCCAGTTACCCTGTGAAAATGTCACTGAACAGCGGACCATGCATATTTTGCTCATAAATTCGCGATTGGCTTTACACATACTCTAACACGCACATATTTAATATATCCGAGTAATATTTTATTAAGATCAAAAGAAAATTTACTTATTAAATAAATAAAATTATAATTTATGTTTTAATTATTGTTATTTCAATACTTGTCATTGTTGTAATCATTTAGTAAATAGAAATGTAAATGTTGGATTACTTTTTATTATGAACTATGCTTTGATTATTGTAATCAATACTGTCATTGTTGTATTTAATTATAAATAGAAAATAGTTTAAATACTATTTTAATTATAATAATGACACTTGGTGAGTATAATAACCTTCAATATTACATTTAAAAAGTCTTAAAGTCACATTAACTAAAGCGAATGATTAATCCGACTATGAAAACGAGCAAAAATTATTAATTTTACTTACCTGATTTTTATTTATGTATAATATGTACTTTCCAAGTTTTTCATAAATTATCATTTAACACTACTCCTATACCTATTCATGTAAGTGAATCAAACAAATTTATATTTTGAAATGATGTAATAATTATCTCGTTTATTTATTACTATTAGCTCTAAAGATTTTTGATCACAGTTTGTAATGGATACGTATTTTATTCTTGCAACATTTATTTTATATTATATTACCATTATTAATAGTAACGTATGTCGGTTCTCTCTACTTATGACGGAGTGACACTAACGTCACAACTTTCGCGCCAAAACATTAATAAATATTTTAGGCGTTATTAAGCATAATTTCAAGAAAACAAAAAATACGGAATTTCTATTTTTAAATTCTTCGTAACATATAAAAAATTCAAGAAAAGCTGGACGGGCGCATTGTCTATTTTTTGTCATAATCCATGCCTACCTAGACTAAAAGCTCGTAAAAACAATGATTAATTTATTCGTTTACATGAAGAGCTAAAATAATCGTTTTACGTGATTTAATTGCAGAATTTAAATCTCTATGACCGGCAGTATTTACTCAAAATTTTAGTCACCTGTACTAACTAATTACCATCCCTACCATTTAGAAATTCATTCGGGGTGATTAAAAAACAACTGAATTTGTCACTTTAGTCAACGCTTATTCATCCCTTTTTAAGAATAAATACTACCGGTCTATAACTTTAACTTGAAGTATTTTTGCAGAAAATAATTTGGTAACGTTTGCGCATAGAAAAACTGGTTTCCTATGTTAAACGCCTATGTCCCGCTTGTCTATTTACACCCTGTACGTACTTATTTAAATTAATAAAAATGATTAATAATAAATGTTCAAAGTACAATTATTACGATACTTGGTGAAACCGAAGCTAATATAATATTTAAAAATTAAATAATGAGAGATAATGTGCTGGCCGCATCAGATATTTTTTCTTTGCCACAAAAAGTATAAAAATATTTAAAAGGGCCAAACTATTGGAAAGTTTGGGGATCCCTGTAGTATGGAATGGAGTATAAGACTGTAGCAAAGCTATTGAGATGTTGCCGTTGGCTCTCAGCTCTTTACACAAGGACCCTGCACAAGTAATGAATATTTATCGGTAATTAAATCTTGAAGTAATGAACTGGCCTTTCAACCCGGAAAACGTGAAGTATTAGTTTTTACCTCTCGCTAAGAGAGGTATTGGTTTCATGCTAAAAATCGCATATCCAGATTTTAGTGAATAAGCACGTTTTAAGGTCCCTAGAATCCGATTGTAACATTTTTACGATGATGTCCGTATGTGTGTGTGTGGATGTTGGATCCACGATTTCTCAAATACTATAAGACTTAAGACATTTTTAACTACGGATTCCTCAATGTAACAATAATGGGAAGAGTTGATTAAGTTTTGGTAACAATTGGAGAACTGGAAGTAGTAGTTACAAGAAAAAAATCATCTAAATATTATTTATCAAAAATTTATGTAAATACTTATATTAAAGAACGTTAAATTTTTTATCCGATAAATATAAATTCATTATTATATCTTCTATAGATTTAGAGATAAAGAAATGCATATAAAATAATTTGATGTAAAAATTCTCAGATCAAACTACTGCAAGGCAAGAAATTCAAATGTTTGTAATTGACACATAAATGTCACCGTCAAAAATATTTGTATGCCACTGTCAAAAATATTTGTATTTCATTATGAAGATTATGAAAATAAATAAAAAGTCAACAACGCAAAAGAATATACGTAAAAAAGAATATAAAAGGAATTTGCGAAAAAATGACGAATATAAAGGAAAAGAAAAGGAAAGTAGAAAAAAAATTCAGGATATTGAATATAAAGACAATGTATGTATTGTACATAATTTATATTAAAATATCCCATAGATTTTGCAAATATATGTGAGAATTATTTTGTAGTGAGACATGAATATATGTATTTGTATTTAAAAATATTTTTCGTTTTATGCGTACAACCACGTAAAATATCTGGCGAGAGGTTATGTGCTGGCCACATCAGATTTTTATCATAGGATTCAGGATATTGAATATAAAGAAAATGTATGTATTGCACATAATTTATATTAAAATATCCCATAGATTTTGCAAATATATGTGAGAATTATTTTGTAGTGAGACATGAATATATATATTTGTATTTAAAAATATTTTTCGTTTTATGCGTACAACCACTTAAAATATCTGGCAAAGGGTTATGTGCTGGCCACATCAGATTTTTATCATAGGATTTACTTAAAAAAAGGAATGACTGATTTTAATTGCTCTCTCAAATTTAAAACAAACGTAGTTAAAAAGTAAAACAATATATAGCAGCTATTGTGCAGACAACAAATTTGTTAACGCGCAGAATTAAATGGTACACCACTGACATTTTAGGAAAAAATTTAACATTGCAAACTATTGTTTAATTTAACAGATAGAGAATTCCCCATGCTCCATGCTTTCATTTTACAATTTCAATTGAGAATGTTTATTCGACCAATAAGCTATTCGAAAATTTGTTTGATGAAAATGAAAATATCATCCAGTTTTTCTTTATCTAGTTGCATATGAGAATTTTTTAGCAAAACCAAAAAGTAACATGATCTTTTACAGGCGCACTAGATGACCATTTAATCGAAATCTCTAAGGGCCGGTATTATAAACGTCCAATTAAATTTAAATTTAATGAACAAATATGAATCAATTTCCAAGTTCTTATGGCATTTAAATCATTGCTGTCAAATACTCGCGTTGCATTTGTTCACTTAATTAAATTTATTATGGAACTAAATGTAACTGGAGGTTTATAATATCGGCCCTTATAGTTTCCAAAATCCTAATGGAGGCCTTCGAAAACTGGTCACCATTATATCAACTAGAGCACTGCACGGGCCAAAATTTTGACTCAGGCCACCCGAAGCCCGATAACTTTTAAGCCCGGCCCGATTAAGATAAATATGAAGTCCGGTCCAACCTGGTCCATTAAATTTAAGAGTCCGACCCGGCCAGGCCCGTTGATATAATGAACCCGGCCCGGTCAGGCTCGTCCGTTTAAAAAGTCCGGTCTAGCCAGGCCCGTATATTTTAAAAAGTCCGATCCGGCCAGGTCCATTCATCTAAAAGCCCGGTCCGGGCCAGCCCCACCAAACCCGTTCATTTTACATTACTAAATTTTTTAGTCGCGCTAGACAAAGTATCTAATCATTTTTTTCTATAAATATGAGTCTTTAGTTTCAAATTTGAATTTTGGATTGATTTTTTCCATAAAGTTGTTAAGTGCCTGTTACGTGTCCATGTGCATTTTGTTATTTTTGTGTGTCTTTCCTTTATTGTGCTCTAATTCTCGTTTATTTCATACCTACAAAACATACTATTAGCTACTTGCCTTCTATTCATTCTCCTGTTATAATTTCATACTTTATTCTTACTCTATTTATTTTATTTATTGAAGTTATTCGTTCTTAAATGTAAGTTTATCTTTTGTGACAGTTGTTATTATGTTAGTAACTTTTATTCTTATTTATTCTTATTTCTTCCAATGCTGGTAATTTTTACTGTTCCCTCGTAGTCTTCGACGGTGGTCGGGTGTTCCCGACACTCTTCGTTTCGTTCTGCGTTGTTTCTCTTCCTCTCTGGTATATTTAGCATCTTTCATCTCATTTCTTTTTCCTTTGTTTGTCTATGAATTTTAAATGCATTTTGGCGCATTTTCTCTATTTTCTGTCTCTCTTCTTTCATATCTCTTTTTATGCGTAATGCATTTTGTTTAGTAAACATTGCAAAACCCTACAGGGGGTAACGAGTTAGATACGGGTGTACCTTTGATAAAGCAAGTCTTAGTTTTTTTCTTGGGCGTCGTTTTTTTGTAGTCGCGTGCGATAAATTTTTCTTATTCGAAGTTTTGTTTCGATTCCAATTTTTGGGATAAAAGTTTATTTCGTGTATTTTTCCGCGTGTGAGAATTCTGATTTCGTCTTATCCGGAAAAGCCCGCTGAGGGGATTTTTGCTCTACTGAGCGAACGTCGTCTGGATTTTGAGACTTTTTTTGTATTGGCCGCTGTCCACATCCTCCGCGTTTCTACCAGCTCGCCTGCAGAACACGTGCAAGAGAGATACAGCTAAGTGTTGTGAGATAAGTGTGTGTGGTTGTTTTTTTTTTCGGAATTTTCAATTCATCGAAAATCAGCTTTTGTGTGAACGTGGATGTTTGTGGGTTGACTCCCTTAGTTTTATATTAGTTTATCCTTCTAGTTTTGACCGTCATTTTTTTGCGCCTGCGCTGAGTTTCACAAAGGTTCTCCGCGATTACTCCCGCCATTTTTTTTTTTTGTGAACCGACTGGCCAGCTTCGGTAGATTAGGGCCTTTGTATGTACCCATGGTTTCTAGCGTTTAGTCCGAGAGCTTCCGGGCAGTGTCGGACTGGCCATTGTGGCGATGTGGTGATCGCCAGAGGCCCGGCGAGCGAAAGGGCCCGGTCTAAACTTGTAACTATCATATCTAGTACTTAGTTAATAGTTTTCAATATGATAAAGAGAAAAAACATGTTAAAGAACTGATTGTAGATCAAGTATAAACATAATTCAAGAGTCTGACCTTAACCAGAGAACAAGCGAGCGTGTCAAAGAAAACTAAACGCCAATATAGGCTTACTTCTATCCCTGTCTTCACCCCAAACTCCATCATCACCCCGGCCAGTGTATTCTATCCTCAACGGGCATGTGCAAAATCTACTATGCAGTAGATATAAAATTTAGTTTTAAGTTCTGTGTGGTTTGATGTGACGTTTCACTTTTCACATAGTAGACTTTCATTACTAGATTCATAAAAATTCTTAAATTCAGAGTTAACTAACTCCATTTTTATTCCGGATTAAAATTTTTAATATGAGATCTATTCACGAAACAGAATACCTAAGGTAGGAGTTAAATTCTGCAAATGTCATTTTAATAACAATTTTTGTCGCCTTAACTCTTTGGGATTGTACTTAAACTTAAGTATTCCCAATTGCACCAACAAGGCTTAAATTTTATGCGACCCATAGACATAAAATGTAAATCGAAACAACAATGCATAGTAATTTATTTAACATTTTATATCGACGTAATATTATCAATTGTGAAAGATAGCACTAAAATGAAAATTAATTATAAACATTACACCTACAAAAAAAAGATTATCTTTAATAGTATACACTATTAATATGATTTGATTACAACAAAGAAAATGTTCCAAAAATGATTATAACATTATATTTATAATTTTAATATTTAAATTTATTAACTTCGTAATGCATACTTCGCATATGCGTCATTTAATCTATTGCCAAATCTCGTCCAAAATATACGTGTTTGAGACGCGATTTTCATATTAGATTACTGCTAATTGTATACAGCTAGTACAGTTATCTTTGGTAATAAATAAAATACTTTAAAATTTTTTTGTAGTTATTCTCAAAAATAAACCATTTCAAAATTTACTGTTTTCGTCTATATGTATGTATTTTTTCTCAAATAACGATACACCATTAAAATGGTCTTCTGATGGGGTAACTTTTGTCTAATTTACCCGACATCAGAACTCTTATATTGCTTGAGATCCCCATGCAAGTATTTCAATTAATCTGTTTTCCCATGTTAATCGTCAATGTCACCGATTTTTGGATTCAGATTGTGTCCTTACTTAATGTTTACATTCATTAATGTATTTAAAAAAAAACCTTCATTTATAACCATCTTTGTTTCAATAATAATATTTGGCCCAGAATAGGGGGTCCGGTAATCCAAATCGCCACACTCAGAAATATGTCCCAGTCCGACACTGCTACCGGGAAATATAGTACTCGGTGTACGCGCTTCTACCCTGATCTCTCCTTTTCCTATCTCCTTTCTCTCTCTTTTTTTGTATTGGCGTCGCGAACATCCGTTGTCCTTAGTTTTACTGTTTTGTTATTTATATGTCCTATACATTTATTTGTTGTAAATTGTTGATCAATATATTTTCACGCACATTAAGTTACATTTTGGATATTATTGTAAAATCACCCAAGGGTTCCTCTCCAAATGATTTTGCAGGATTTATTTTTGGCGTTGAGCACTTTAGCTATTTTTGTTGTCCTTCACACTACCGTGGTCTAGAGAGTGAGGACAGCTTGTCCAATCACGTGGCGCCCAGTTCACCGAACCACCCCATTCTCCCTGAGAAGCCGGCAGCCTCACCCTGGTGGGGACAATTTATTACCAAACCATCACGGTACGTAATATGCCATTTATTTATTATAGTATATAGTAATAATTAGTAAATTAATTATAATGTACCATATCACACGCATTATCACAATAACTTATTGTCTTACTCGCAACTAAATGTTTGAAGAACACATGTTTACGCTATTTATAGAAAAAATGCGGTTAGCCATCTGTATTATATGCATTATTATGCAAATCTACATTTTCTTTAAAAATAACATTTATCAAAATTAATAAGCGGTAAATTATAATCGTATTTGGAAAACTAAAATTTTATTGAAAATAATCATCCTTCTCAAAAATTTTCGTAGAGATGAGCAACACTGGAATTAAATCACTAGTTTTATTTTGGCTAATGGCGACTAAAGCGGCAAATTTAAAAAGGAATCTTCTGTGATTCACTGCTCCACATTAGTTAAATTAAAAATTAACGGTTGATTTACAGAATAGGCCGCTAAGAATATGAAATGAGAGGTGAATCACTATCATGGTACAAATACAGAAGGTATGACTACGCGCACATCTTCTCTCTCTCTCTAGCTCGGTGTGACGTCACGCGGCAGGCAAGCAGCCGTCTGCCGCTATTCATAACTATAGGAGCGCACCATTTATTTTTCTATTTCTTACAATAATAAACATACGATCAGCTTTATTTTCTGTATACTTAAGAAATGTACTTAGTATGATCTAAATTGTTGAACTGTGAAGTCAAAATGTCGTATTGTGCGGTTCACGGGTGTAGTAATTTTAGTAAAAAGACATCTGGGATAATATATCATAGATTTCCAAAAGATGAAACTTTATGTAAATTGTGGATAAATGCGTGTGGCAGGGATGATAAGATTAATGTTAAAAATGGTAAGTTGTTTTTACAAAAAAATACTTAAATCGTTATAATAATTATGTTAATTTGTTTATATATAGCGAGAATATGTTCGGAACATTTTAATATTGAATCCTATAAACGTGACTTGACAAAAGAGGATTTTACACCTATTACAACAAAATATAGGCGAAATTTAAAACAAGATGCCTCACCCACACAAAAATTACCAAAAAAAAAGAAGGAAATTTCAGAGAGCAGAACAAAAAGAGCACAAAGTAGACAAATGAAAAAACTTGTAAATGAATTGATTGAAGATAAAAATACTAGGTAATTTTAGATTAAATAAATATTTAGGAAACTTCACTGGTATAGTTTTTGTTATTTGTAATATTTAAATCTTTGTTGTGTGAACATGTGTTTTTAGTGCACCAACAATAAACCCGAATTTCTTAGGGAATTGTTGTGCTTTAATAATAAAACATAGGTTTATTTTAAAGTTAAGTGCCAAGAGAACAGAAGTGATAAAAAAAAAAAACAAATAGTACGAAAATATTTAAGATTTAAATAAGACCTTAATTTTTCCCAATAAACATATTGTGAGGTTAAAATTACCGTGACTGACGTTTGAAGACGAAACCGTTTGCGCAGGAGCTACATTGAAACGAACAGGTGACAGTAGCAAGACGGGGAGTGTTGGGGGATAGTGAGAGTGAAAGGTGTGATAAGTGACCTTGCGTGTGTTCCTGCTACCGCTGCCGTTGTAAGACTGACGACGAACGACGACTCTGTGCCGTGACCGTGAGCTGAGCTACCCGTACAAACTCTCCCCACCAAAGACTGTGCGAGCGCTGACGCTTTTTACGTGGTTTATTCACAAAAGACTTTAAATTGTTAAAAACATTTGAACAATAACTTTATTTTTATTTTATAGAGTGCTACATAAGGGGTGTTGAGGATATCTTTTCGACTTAACAGATGAGTAATAATACGTTCAGAACAAGATCAGACTCTGAATCAAAAAGGAAACGAAAAGAACAAGAAGAAACGGAAGCTTTCAAACGAAGCAAATTAATCACAAGAACACCACCTAAAACAGAGAACCCGGAAGAAATAGGAAAAGAAGAAATGGCGAACATAGAAGAATTGCTTAAAAAATTTTCAGAAGACATAAAATCTGAAATAAGGAATACTAAAGATGAATTGAAAAAAGATATCAAAACTAACCAAGATATGATCAACACTCTACAAATAGAATTCAAAGAGAAAGAAGAGCAATGGAAAAACGAAAAACAACAACTGGAAAAAAGGATTAATAAACTCGAGGATGCGCTTGAAAATATTAACAAAAAGGAAAAGAAAAATAATATAATTATTAAAGGCTTGACAATACAAGGAAATAATACAGCAAAGAGTACTGTCGAAGAATTTCTTAAGCAAGAACTAAAGATATCTACTACTATAAAAAACATCAAACTTATGAACACCGAAAAAGAGAATAAACCAATTTTAGTAGAACTAAATACCTTTGAAGATAAAATCCAAATCCTCAAAAATAAATCAAAACTGGGAACAAAACGAATATTTATCGAAAGCGACCTTACTAAAGAGGAAATAAGTGTACAAACAGCTATCAGGAAAAGAGCTAGAGCAGAAAAAGCAAAAGGCAACAATGTTAAGATAGGATACAGAAAAATTATTATTAATGGTAAAACACTCAACTGGAACAAATCTGAGAATGGCCTAGAAGAAAACTCAAATACTAAGCCCAAGGAATTTGGACATAGTTCAAAAAACTGATAAACACCCCATGCCAAGATGTACGGAAAAAGACAACTGCAACGGACACGGAATTGCTTAAGGAGATAACAAATAAAAACAATATTTATACAAATATAAAAATAGGAACGTGGAACATAAAAAGTATTAAAAATAAAGAAACAGAATTAACAGATGAATTCGAGAAATCGCAGTTAACTATACTAGGACTAACAGAAACCAAGAAAAAGGGAAAAGGATTAGAAAAACTTAAAGGAGGTCACATATTTATTTACAGTGGGGTACAAGATAATGAGGGTGCTAAAGCAGGAGTGGGATGCATAATTAGACAAAACTGTACACAAGAACTAATAGATTGGAAATGTCACTCTGAGAGAATTTTAAATGTAAAAATAAATCTACATGGAAATAAAACTGAATTTCTAATTATATATGGACCCAATGACGACGAGAAAAAAGATATTAAAGATAAATTCTGGGAGGAGTTGCAATTAATAATCGAAGATATCAGTGAACCTTTTTTTCTATTAGGAGACTTTAACGCAAGAATAGGAAATGACAACAAAGGCATAGAAAGTGTGATGGGAAAACATGGAGAATCAGTTAGAAATAATAATGGTAACAGACTAATAGACTTATGCGTAGTTAATAATTTAGTCATACTAAACTCGTTATTCCAACATAAAGATAAGCATAAATATACTCGAGAAGTGGCAAGCAGAAACGAACGTTCAATTATTGATTATTTTATAACAGGAAGTAAGTACAAAAACAAAGTGCAAGATGTTAGAGTTAAAAGAGGCCATGAAATAGGAAGTGACCATTACCTGCTAGAAATGAAAACCAAAGCTAAACAAATAAATTGTATTAAAAAAACAGAGGTAAAAGAGCAGACGACAGTAAGAGAGAATATAAAAGTACATAAACTAAGAGAAGAAGAAGTAAGACTAAAGTACCAAGAAGAGATAAAAAACAAAATCAATCATTTAGGGGATATTAGTGGTCTTAATGTAGAAGAGATATGGTACCATATAAAAACAATTATTTATGAAGCAACTAAAACGGCTTGTGGCACATATATCCAACAAAATCGGAAAAAACAAACTCATTGGTGGAGCCCAGAAATTAAACAAGAAATTGAGAAGAAAAAACAAAAATGGAAACAATATTTACAAACTAAAACACCGGAGAATTATGAAGTATATAAAATACAACGAAAAATAACAAAAGAATTAATTCAAAGAGCTAAAGATAGTTCTTGGGAAGACTTTGGAAAAAGGATGGAAAATAATTATAGAGAAAATAAGAAACTATTTTATAAAGTTATTAAAACCCAAAAAAATAAGAAAACGGCTACACTAAAGCAAATTAAAGACAAAGAAGGGAATATTCTCACAGATACAGAAAGTATTATGGAAAGATGGGTAGAATATTTTGAAGAGCTCCTAGAGACAAATGAGAAAAGCACCAATGTAACTGCGCAATACCTTGAAGAAGAAGAAGACATTATAAAGAATGAAAAAATAACCGAGGAAGAAATAAAGGAAGCTATTCAAAAAATTAAAGTAGGTAAAGCCGCAGGATGCGACAGTATTAAACCTGAACAAATAAAATATATCGGAGAAGATGGAGTAGAAATGATACACCACCTAATTAACAAAATATGGGCAACGGAACAAATCCCTAACGAATGGAATACTACTATTATAATGACAGTGCATAAAAAAGGAGATAACAGGTTGTGCTCAAATTATAGAGGAATCTCTCTAATTTGTACAATGGCAAAGTTATATGAGAGCATAATAGAAAACAAACTTAGAATAAAAATTGGAAAAGACCTAGCCAAATCGCAAAGCGGTTTCCGAAAGGGATATTGTATACAAGATCACATCTTTACTATCAGACAACTCATTGAGAAAACACTGACTTTTAATAAAGAACTTTATATATGCTTTATAGACCTAGTCAAAGCATTCGACAAAGTTGATAGAGAAAAATTATGGAAGTCGTTAAAAGATAAGAATGTTGGGAATAAGCTAATAAGAACAATTAAAAGCATATATAATAATACCAAGAATGTGATTCGTACATGCAACAAGATATCTAGAGAATTTACAACACAGAACGGATTAAGACAAGGAGGAAACCTAAGCCCACTACTTTTTGTAATATACCTAGATGAAATAATGAAAAAAGTAAAACCTAAGCTAAAGGAAACAATGATTGGACATTTAAACTTACAACGAATTAAAATTACGGAGTGTGCGTTTGCGGACGATATGGCTATTTTCGGAAGTACAGAGCAAGAACTTCAAGCAAATTTAATTAAATGGAATGAAGAGCTCAAATTGGCAAACATGGAAATAAATGTAGACAAAACAAAAGTAATGTGCATTAGCAAAAAACAGAAGAGGATGACAGTTAACATTAACTCATTACCCCTGCAACAAGTAAATAGTTTTAAATATTTAGGAGGCCTAGTCGAAAGTACAGGAAGATATGAGGAAGAAATCAACGCCAGAATCCAAACAGCTGCAAAATCCTTTTACACACTCAACCCATTAATATACAGCAATAAAAGCCTTTCGAAAACAACCAAATTAACAATTTACAAAACAATACATCAAGCGATTTTACTACAAGGAAGTGAAACGTGGGTGATAAACAAGAGGCAAGAAAGTAAAATACAAGCGTCTGAAATGAAAGTACTTAGAAGAATCGAAGGAATAACCAAGATGGACAGAATTAGAAACGATACAATACGAGAAAGTTTACAAGTAAAATCAACGAAAGAAAAAATCAAAGAAAAACAATTAAAATGGTTTGGACACCTTGCAAGACTACCAGAAGACAGACCAGTCAAAAGCATATGGAAAACACGAGCCACAGGGAAAAGGCATAGAGGTAGACCAGCGAAAACCTGGGATGGCACAATAAATGAAATAATTAAGGAGAGAAATATAACCAAACAAAGAGCTATAGAACTTGCACAAAATAGAAAAGAGTGGAAAGACTTCACAGAGAGTTAAATAACTAAAGATCAATCCTCAACACCCCGAGGGTACTCTGAGGAATCGACTATATATATATATGATCTAAATTGTTGAACTGTGAAGTCAAAATGTCGTATTGTGCGGTTCACGGGTGTAGTAATTTTAGTAAAAAGACATCTGGGATAATATATCATAGATTTCCAAAAGATGAAACTTTATGTAAATTGTGGATAAATGCGTGTGGCAGGGATGATAAGATTAATGTTAAAAATGGTAAGTTGTTTTTACAAAAAAATACTTAAATCGTTATAATAATTATGTTAATTTGTTTATATATAGCGAGAATATGTTCGGAACATTTTAATATTGAATCCTATAAACGTGACTTGACAAAAGAGGATTTTACACCTATTACAACAAAATATAGGCGAAATTTAAAACAAGATGCCTCACCCACACAAAAATTACCAAAAAAAAAGAAGGAAATTTCAGAGAGCAGAACAAAAAGAGCACAAAGTAGACAAATGAAAAAACTTGTAAATGAATTGATTGAAGATAAAAATACTAGGTAATTTTAGATTAAATAAATATTTAGGAAACTTCACTGGTATAGTTTTTGTTATTTGTAATTTTTTAGCCCTATTAATGTACCCAACATAAATTTTCCAAGTACTTCTACTGCTGATGCCACTTTTGAAAGCGAAAAAATTGAAGCAGAGTTTTAATTTTCAAGTTAATTTTAATATGTTGTCTTGTTAAATTAATTTATGTTAATGTTAATTGTAGACAAAGTATTGAAAGTTATAAAAAGAAAATAGATGCATTAGAACAAAGTGAAAAGGATTTGAAAAGTAAAATCGAAGAACTAACAATGAAGTTACAAGAGAAGGAATTGCAGCTACATTTGCAAAATGAAAAAATGGAAAAATCGTTTCAAGATATAGTGCAGACACTTTTTGTGCGTGGGCTTATTTCAAAATGGAAACAAATTATTTATTATGCTTTTGATCAACAAATGACCAAAGATATTCTGTACAATATAATAATAAAATTAGAACATGCAGGATATTTTGTAGTTGCTGCTACTTGTGATATGGGTGGGGGTAATTTATCTCTTTGGAAATCATTACAAATATCTTCTGATAAAACATATATTCAAAATCCTGTAGATTTACACCGCAACATCTATTTTTTCGCAGATGCTCCGCATCTTATAAAATTATTTAGAAATCATTTTTTAGATCAGGGTTATATGTTAAATAATAAACATATAGATAAATCATGTATTGAGATGTTATTAAGCAAAAGTGGAGAATTAAACATAACGCATAAAATAAGCAGTCGTCATTTAGATGTGAAAGGGCCACAACGTCAAAAAGTAAAAACTGCTGTTCAACTTATATCTAATTCGGTTTCACAAGCTCTAAAATTTTCTGGCTTAAAAGGTATAATCACAGGTAATTGGGAAGAAACCAGCGAACTTATTAAAATGTTAAATGACTGGTTTGATTTATTTAATTCTAAATCAATGTATGGAAAACAATCGGGTAATAATGCTTTTGGAGTAAATGCGGAAATACAAATTAATTTCTTAAACACAGTTACTGATGTTATGGAAATTATGAGAGCGAGAGGTAAAAAATCTAAATTACCGTTTCAAAATGGTATTATTATTTGCAACAATTCTTTAATTGGTTTATACAATGAATTAAAATCTAAATTTCATATTGAATACATAATAACAAGTAGAATTAATCAAGATATATTGGAAAATTTTTATTCATACATGCGAGCAATGGGAGGGGCAAGAGATCATCCATCTGCTATAGATTTTCAGCATCGACTAAGATGGTATATATTGGGAAAACATGCTTCAGCTGTAGTAAAAATACTGAATTACAATCTTCATCGGATGAAAATACAATTAAACCGA
>OY720451.1:15336323-15356323 GCA_963082715.1 Harpalus rubripes
CAAGCCCGCCCCGGCTCGAAGACCGGTGATAATCAGGAAAATTTGGCCCGGCCCGGCCACTAATAATAAAATAATTGTTGTCGACATTTATAGCAAATCTTCGTTTTATATTGTCTCTGTGATTTGTAATAAATTTGATAGTCAATTTTATAATAACAAACTATGCACACAACGAATAAAACTCCATTTGTGGAATCTTGTTATTATATGCGAGAAAGTAAACATTTCCAAGTGAATTTCTTCCACTTCACGTTGGTAAATAAATCTAAGAAATTTTGTGTTTGCAAAGTAAGCACACGACTACCATTTGTTATTACAAATAGGTACTTGTTATGTAGGGCCATCATGTTGTTATCATGAACCATTATTTAGCTGAGAAAATGTTCTATAAATTCTGTGCATGTGACATGTTCTCTGCCGAATGCCAACTTCGTAAATAACAGAATAATTTTACTCGCTTGCAGTTTTAATGAAAATGTACATAGCACGTTCATAGCACTACATTAAGAATGAGTTATACGACACAAAACCGCAGTACCTAAGGAGTATGTTTTTCTTTATGCAAGAATAATTTAAGATATGAAACATCACTACATAATTTCATTTTGAAAAATATAACATCTTTAGATATTCTATATTATTTATTTGGGCGATGTGTAAAAATAAAAAAATTAGTAATAATTAAAATAAATGTTGTGATGTACCTATACCCCTGTGTTGGATTTGCTATTACTGCTTTCGGGCACCATTCTGTGAACTGTCTGTTTTAGGGGTAGGTTAGGATTGCGGATAGCTAATCGGAGGTCCATGATTAATATTTATAAAACATTGTAATTGTAAAATGTGTAACACGCACAATGTACAAAACAATTATAAATTCACTGGTGCATGTTACTGTTTTTACTCTGTGGTTTGTCTTCAGGGCCGCTCTGTGGGTGTAAAGCGCCTTTGTTATGTTATGTTATATTTTAGCGCCCCTTCCGCTCATGATGTAAAATTTGCAAATTAAACTTTAAACTATACTTCTTGTTCTTCAAAAATGCTAGAATTAATATATTGATGAAATTTTCCTAGATTCATTCTTCTAATCAATAGGTTGTAATCAAAATCGTTTGTTGTAATCAACAATTTTACAACAGATTTCAGATTCATTGTGGGATTCATTCTTGTAATCAATATTCTTGAGTTATAATCAATATATTAAAAATGCTAGAATAATAACGAACCGATTGTTAGGATAATTATTATACTTATAACTAGAGCTCTAATGCAAACTAATTATAATAGTTATTTATGTAACAAGTGTGTAAAGTAGTACTTTTTTGGTAGAGTGCGATGTTTTACCTACTATGATAATATATCAGCGCCGACTTGACATGTAATTGTAATGAAATAGGTTAGGAGTAATTAATCAAATAGTGGTGAGTGAAATTTACTACAAGTAGTTCAAAATGATAAATGCATAACTGCATAAATAAACCACAATAATTTTTGCTTTTTTATAACGAACTCCACGAGACTGGCATAATCTAATCGTTATTATTACTGAGGCATTGAAAAAGAAACCATATGTTTTCTCAGTAAATACATTTTTTTTTTCAAAAAACACCTGTTGTTAACTTGGAGCAAAATGCAACAAAATACTCGTAGAACTTTGTATATAATAGTTAATTATGTAACAAGTGTGTAAAGTAGTACTTTTTTGGTCGAGTGCGATGTTTTACATTGTAGCACGAGACAAAAATTACTATTTTGCACACGTGTTGCATACAACATTTTTCCTACAACCGAAATGGTATTGATGTTTCTCATAATACCGAGTGTACAGGCATCCAGCAGCTTCAAATACTGTTAGTACTCTTTCTCATAAAACTGTAGAAAATGTGACTTAAACACTTGGAAGAATTAGGTTAGGTTAGAATACATGTCAAAAAAATGTTAGGTAATCTTCTTAAAAATTAGATCAGTACTCATTCTGTTAAAAAAAAATTAGAATTGTTTCATTTACAGTGTATATTCATATTTCTTAATAAATTTTATTACTTTTATTATTTACTAGTGCTTGAAAAGTGACACTTTACACACTGTAATGAGTGCGTGAAAATTAATTTTCACGCACGGTTGTAGGAAAAATATATTGTGCACTTCTGTCACGTTAATTCGTAAGTTTTATAGTAATTTTGTCTTTACGAATAAAAGCATTTTATGAAAATTTCCTATTATTTACTTTACTGTCTTGAAACGGCACCCCTCAGTCAGGCGCCTTTGTGCAAGGCACAACCTGCCCATCCACACGAAGCGGCCATATTTGTCCCGCATCGGTTGTTTCGGTGTTCGGAATACAAGTGCCGGTGACTGTCGCCTGTCGCGATGCTCGTTTTCCTGGCTTCTGAGATGGCACAGCCTCGCTCGGATTCAGCGACTGTCTCACTAAGGGCACAAAAAAACCCAAGGGTACATCTTGGAATATGTTCGAGTACGACATTTGGATCCATTATTCAAAATTTTTGAAAATAGGTTAGGTATAGTAAAAATGAACAAGCAGAAGACTCACGTCATCAATAAATATTACTAGATAATGACGTCACTTATTACTACGTATACATGGGGTAATAATTTATTCTGGAAAATGTAATGCGTGTTGCATAACTTACTGTATACAATACATGCATGTAAGTAATTAAAATAAATAATAACAAAACTACCTTTTTTGAAAATAATAATTTTCTTTTATATATTTATTTTCATTTATTTATTTATTACATATATAAGACGAGAGAATTGTGCGCCCTAGGCTGCAGCCTACTCAGCTTATCCGATAATTGGGCACTGCAGTAATTCTGTAGAGTAAGACACAACTCACAAAATACTAAGAAGAAACTAGAACGATTTATTTTATTTATATATTTTATTGACAGTTCAATAGTTCAATATATTTTTAACAAAACAATAATACATAACTACTTTGATATTTGCAATTATTTATATTAATTCAAGTCACTTGTGCCTGGATGAGATGAGTTGACAATCACCTGTCAATCAAGTGACAGGGACAGGATCGATATTTGATCGATTTTAAATTCAATGTAAACATGGACATTGTCAGTAGTGCTACCGTTATGATACGAAAATTAACTACAATTATTTCAAATAATTTTATATTTCCTAAAGGGAATAAGGATTGACTTTGATATGAAAGTAAATTTCATTAATATATACGTTTCTTAATACTAGTATTTTTTATTCCCTCTTTTTTAAAAAATAAACAAAACCCAATAATTTCTATAAGTTATATTTCATTTTATAAGGTTTTTTTCAGGTCGATGACGTTAGTCTTCTGCTTGTTCATTTTTACTATATCTACTTAGGTTAATGTATACCTGTCGCCGTTTGCCCTCCAACCGGACTCACCGAACCACAGTATTTTACTATAGTAAAAAAAATTATGCAGAGGAGGCACGTTATTAAAACATTACTAAGGGCCGGTATTTCCATCTTCGGATAAAGTGCTAGATAAATTATCTGTCGGATAAATGAACAATATCGCACCAAAAAATGACATTCAATATAATTTACATCATTTATGCTTTTATTTCGATGCGATATTTTATCATTTATCTGACGGATAGTTATCCTGAACTTTATCCAGAGGTGGAAATACCGACCCTAAATGAAAAAAAAAACTAGGAATGGCCGAGTGATGTTTATATTTAGGAAAACGAAGAAAATACATATTATTTTTTGCATACTACAAGTACATTTTAATTAAAGTTACAATTATTTTAAAGTCGAACATAAAGACAGGTAGTATTTAGGGCCGGTAACAACGGTGGTGCTCGCGGTCTCGGGCGCCATACGTAAAATCAAATGGTGGTGCTCAGCACTACACCCTTAAGCAATAAATGATTACAATTATTTGGGAATATACAATAACACAATTTAAATATATAGTGCTGTACATCCCTTGCCTTGCATATTTTCATTACGTACCTACAAATTTTGTCTAAAAAATTGGCGTGCTTATACAAATTCCTACTTCGTGCGCTCACAAATAATTTTAAAAAATACACTTTGGAGTACAAATTAAATCAGAATAGATTGAGTGGATTATTGGTAGTGTTTATATTTACAATTTGTACTCAATAGGCTATTTAAATTGTAAGCGCGCGAAGTAGGAATTTGTATAAACGCGCCAACTTCCTGGACAACATTTTGTGTACGTTAGGAAAATTCGAAAGTGTATAAGGCTGGACATGTACAGGACGATCTGTGTACATTATGACATTGTATAGATTCCCGTAATTATTAGTTATGTGATAGCAATTTTCCAGTGTTGAAATAAAAACTACTTGTATTCAAATCACTGCTATCTATACACTGTTCCATTTAAGCCATTCAGTAGATGGAGCTGGCAACAGCGCAAACTTGAAGTAGCCGAAATCACATTGGATAAACTTGTCTCTTGTCTCCAATTTCAGCCAATCAGAGAGGTTAAAACTATTCCCTATGCTCTGCAATACTGAATGGCTTAAATGGAACAAGGTATAGTTATGTGTTTTGTAACAAATTAAATCAAGGTTATGCGCGTTCTCTGTTCTCTGTATGGTAACGAAAATCTTAGCGGCGCTGTACTGCAGAGCAGAAGCAGACCCAGTCGACCTGCCGGCTGCCGGTGCAAATTTCTAAGGTTTGCTTGTAAATAATACGAGTGGATTTCCCGGGAATCGTGTCTCAATTTTAGCGATGTAAAATTATTATAATTTTATAATTATTATCAGGGCCGGTTTAAGGATCCGCGGGGCCTGTGGCACTACCAGAGATATAGAGGTGGGGAGAATGATCATGTAACCTGCGCGAGAATACAAGAATAGAAGGACGCCATATTGCAGATATAGAGGCGGCAATT
Organism: Harpalus rubripes; assembly: GCA_963082715.1. Classification (NCBI taxonomy): domain Eukaryota; kingdom Metazoa; phylum Arthropoda; class Insecta; order Coleoptera; family Carabidae; genus Harpalus; species Harpalus rubripes. The sequence goes on from OY720451.1 coordinate 15,341,230, forward strand.
TTAAATGTAGAATTAACAAAATAATTATGAAATTAATTAATTTGCATTTTAACATACTTTTACAGGAATACACAAGCGGTAATTTTAAATTTAAAGTTTCAGATCGATATAATTATGAAATAATAGCTGTATTCTTTTTGACCCAATTGTATCTCAGCTCAGTACATAACTGAGTAGAGCTGAAGTGAGTTGTGATTTTGCAAAAAGAACAAGTTTTATTCCCTTTTATCATTTCCTTCTTTACCGATAGCATTTGCTGTAACAGCTGTCAAATTTATTGACATTTTTCTGATCTATGATACTGTTTATAAACGAAAAATGGATAATGTTGAAAATATATTACTTGTAAGTATATCTGTATATGTGGATATAAATTTTATTGAATTATATAACCTTAAAATGCAAACTGAGTGTTTCAAATCATTTTGAGTTTTGTAAACTGGTAGTGTAGCATCGGAAAGGAGGGAAGTGAGTTTACTCAGAACTCAAATGAGTTGTGTCAGGAAGAACAACGATTTCCTGAGTTTATTTGAAGTGTTCTGAGATTTTGTCCAAAAAGAATACAGCTAATGTTGAAAAATTTATTGATATTTTAACATACATACATATTAAATAATACCTAGCAACTACTGGGGGTGAAATAATATTAATTTATTAAATTCTCTCCTTACTAATTTCCCTTGTATAATCTCTGCATATCGTTTTGAGAGATTAGATAACTTAATCCTAGTATAACAATATATAATATCTTTTACTAAAATAAAACCATGATTTTGCTCTATCAGTGTATCTTTCAAAAAATAAAGAAATTAGCAATCTATTAAATAAATTTTTTTACAACTCAAATTTGGTTTACTACTACATATAAAAATAAATTCTTTCTGGCTTAAATCTTCTATTATTAGAACGTCCTGACATTGAACACGACGACATATTTAAAAAATTAAAGTTTCAAACAACACAAGCAAATAAAATAGTAATGAAAAGATAATGTTGACCGCGTGTTTACAAAGCAAGTTGACAGTTGTATCTGCAAAATGGCTACCTCCAGTTTGTACATCGAAAATTGGATGCGCAGTCGTCGAAGCGCTTTCTCCCCACCTCTATACCTCTGGGCACTACTTGTCTTCGGGGCCTTTTCACAATATATATAGGTTATGGTAATTACAAATATAATTAGGTATGGAAACTAGGTTGTGGGTTTGGCAGTCCAAATTGTACAGATTTACGTGAAGAACACACTTTTTGAATTTGTAAAGCTTATGGTTATATTTTTAACCATCTTTAGTATACTGTACAAGTGTACACATTATTACTAAAGTAAAAATAATCAAAATTAAACTTACCTTACGATTTGACGGCTAATTCGATAACTTCAAGGATAACTTGAATATAAACAAACGAAACGTTTAACATGAAACGAGACACAGTAGACCAAGCACTGATGTGAAGAGTGAAGGTAGGAATTATATAAATATTGCCAATACAATATAGTAAATTTCAAATATAACTATTTAGTAACTATCGGTACTCGCTTCTTGGCTTCTTTCCTAGTAACTTAATAAAATATGCATTAATTTATTTGTAAATTTCAATAAATTGTCAAAATTATAATATTATACACATTTTAAATTTTGTTTATCAAATTTTAATCTTTCTTTTGAATCGACAATAAGTGCTGCCCTAGAGTTCTAGTTACGCCACTTGTTATTTGATACCTATTTCCAAAATACCGTAAAATTATAAACATCAAAAAATCACAAATAAAATGTCTCGTGAAGTAATAAAAAAAAACAGAAAAGTTCGATTTTGTCCTACGGAAAATAAATCAGCGCGGGGCCCGCGGCACGTGCCACATAGATAAACCGGCACTGATTATTATTCGCCTGTTGGGTAGTTATTATTAAATAAATAAGTTATGTATCTAAGATCGACTCATGTGTAACAAATTCAGTTGTTTTTTAATCACCCTAATGCACGGTGTAGTATCTATTGGGATTTTCAAGTATCAAGAGATGGCGCTGATCGCATTAAACACTGGTACACTTTTTGTTGACGTGTGTCAACGTAGCATTTCTGTCAATTGTATTTCTTTAGTTTTCGTATTATTTTCTCATTTATTAGTATTTTTTATTTATAATTCAAGTACGTATAATACAGTGTTTGTAGTCATATAGTTGTAGTTTCATGTAAATGTCAAATGTGTACCACTGTTTGTAGTTCTAATATTTGCCGCTAGTCAGCGTTTTCTTATTTGAAAATCCCATATTGGGAGCACGAGATGCGTTGACATGGCTAAGTAACTGGGAAACAAAATGGCGCTAACGCGACCCGTTACCATTTGACAAAAAATGTTTTGCTACAAGATGCACAACAGGGTATGGGTCAAATAAAGAGAAATATAGTATTTTTAAGGTGCCAAAAGGTGCAATTTAGCGGCAGCCAGCTACACTATAATCACAGAAACAGGTACTAAAATAAATTTCTGATTGAAAGGTGTCAATGTCAAGTGCATTTGACATATGTTGTTTTATAATTTTACTGGAAGTATAGAAACATTTTTGTATGGAATTTGTACAAAATACATACATAGAACTGACAATAGATAAAAGGTAATGATTGAAAATATAGAATATTATGCATTATATATGAATAATTTAATATTTTAAATATTTTGTGTAAAAACCGGGTCGCAACAAAACCTGACATCTACCGGCAAACTGTATGAACTAGCCCAGCAGCCCAGTTAGCAATTTTTCGTAATGCATTGGAATACGTCGTGCACTCACCTATAGATACTACACCGTGCCCTAATGTATTTATAAATGGTAGTCATGGTAATTAGTTAGTCAGGGCGACTAAAATTTTGAGTAAATACTACCGGTCAATGTTTTTAGCGCATTTTTAATTTATTTAAAATAATTACAGTTCATTTTTTCACCAATGGTTGGCATTACTGGATTTGAAAATTTATACGTTTACATGACATGCATATTGTCTTTCGTCCATGGGGTGTTCTGTCATTCGTATGAATATACCTATAAAACTAAAATATACTGCTGGCGGGAGTGAGATTTGTGAGACTAAGATTGGCCGAGTGCAAACATATATATGTATAGCTGCACTTGTCTGTGAGAATAGCTTTGCGCAAGCGCCGGATTGATTTGATTTTATTGGCGTAGAACGGCAAAGGGGAACTAGCGGGAGGGAAATTCTTGCACTAACTGACAAGGGTAGACAATAATGTTTGGTGCAGAACCCTTTTCAGTGAGAGATAGGGCATTAGCAGTATATATTTTAGTTTTATAGGTATATTTTCGTATGGCAGTAAATTTTGTAGCTTATATTTGTATTAAACAAAAATCGTGACTGATATTAATGGATAAAAGAGAAAATAGTTACAACAAATATTACTGATTTTTATGAAATAAGTTGGTAACTGCAAGTAAAAGTGGACAAAAGCGGTTTTTGTTTATATTACTTCTTTTATTTCAGGATATTCGTGAATAATGCTGCACTTATCTCCATTAGCTACTCGTAACTTTGCTATTTACGATAATATAGGTACGTTCTATCGATGCCAGAAATATTCCTAAAACAATAGAACGCTCAGTAGGAAATAACTGTCAAGTAATATGTAAATAGAACGGGTTATGTGTTATTGTTAACAACTATAGGTACCTTTGTACTTTTGCTAATGGATTTTTTATTGCTGTCTTCCAATTAATGATCCGTAAAACGTAAAAATGATTGTTTTGTGAGCAAAACTAATCTAAACATTCACAAACGAAACAGAAGGTGCCGGTGACAGTTCTACGTCCTACCAACGCTTCCAGCTCTGTAGTTGGACTAATTGTGACCTACTCTGAATACCATAAATTGTAAATATATTAAGTTTTACAATGATATTCAAGTATTATTCATCTGACAAATCAATTATCTTATTCGCAAAAATTAGCATCTAATTATGCAACAGTCATTACATTTTTTTAAATTAACTTAGTATACCAAGTTAACCTATTCATTTTGTGACGTCATTATCTAGTTACAAACTTTGATGACGTGCCTCCTCTGCATATTTTTTTTACTATACTGCCGTGCTGCCGGCTCGACTGCCGGTTGTATTTCACTCATAGCTACATTTATTTAAGATGTTGTGGCCAGCTTATATCCGAGTGTAATAAATACAAGTAGCTGTATTTTTTTACGACAAATCACACATTGTCGGTCGATGAAAATCGAACGCACTTATCATGGTTCGGGTGAGGTCACTACGAGCTAAGAGATGTGCGCTAACACGCTCGGCCATCAAGACAATTATATATAAATAAATAAAATATAAATATATCATCACGGCATATTACCCATTGCTGGGTGTGCCAATCTGCTTTATACACAGAATTCGGTAATGTATATATATATATATATATATATATATATATATATATATATATATATATATATATATATATATATATATATATATATAGTTGGAGGAAGGAATTTATGAACCTGACTTATGCAGGGTTTACAACCTTTTATGGACGGATGGGCTTCTTTGCGGTCAGAACTCATAAATTATTCGAATTTGAATCCATCACTTTTAGGGTAAGACATGAACCGTATTTAAAAAAATCATACTCAATTTTTGTATAAATTTTATAAATTGAAACTATATAATAAATAAGACAATAAAACAAAATTTTAGTTTATTAACTGGGAAAAAATATGTACATATAATAAAACAAGATATAATAAAATTAAGATTTAGTACAGATTACATACAGGCTGGTGGCGGTTAGGGGTGAACATGGGGATTTAACATGGGATTTTAGTTTTTTGTAATTTCCTGCTCTCCTGTTCATTTTACGGCAAAAATTGTAGAGCACAAAATTGTTCAGAATTAAAAATTGCACACAAAAATATATTTACATTTATTATTATGTTTTTCGTTTCTTCACAATTTTAAAAAGAGATTTCAAAATTTCTGTTATTTTGTAGCAATAGCCATGGAATTTATTTTTTCTGGTTGTCAAAAAATATTTATAAACGTCAACCATCTAACTTAAAAATTAAATAAAAACAAATAACTTTTAATTTTAATACGCATTTTTTATTAGGTATACCATTGAATAATAAATCAATTCCAAATGTATCAACAGTTTCATAAATAGTTAAAAAAATTGAGATCACAACTAATGTAAGGTGAAAGAAATTAACGTAAATAATAATGATAATAGAAAACGTCCTAACAAAGAGAATGAAGACAATAATTATAACGTAATTTTTTGTAACAAAATACAGAAAGAAAATAATTAAGAAATTACAATAAATATTCAAATAAGCCACCATTGTCGGTAAGGCAATAACCAAGTCTGTTGTAAAAAGAAGCTCTAACATTGGCTAATTGCCTTTCAGTAATTTTAGTACGCTCTTCGAATATAGCTTCTCTTAATAAATCTACATTCCTATATCTTTTGCGATAAATAAATTTTACTTTTTAAGATAGATGAAGTCTGAATACTCTCGAACGTTCAATCTAAAATGAGCCGGGCAACTATCATGCTGGAACCAAATATCCTGATCTAGGTGAGCTTCATCTTCCAATGCAAAACCAACATTATTTTGTAGAAGTTCCAAGTAACCATCAGAATTCAAATTTCCTGTAATTTCAAATGGCCCTATTATTCGGTTGTTGAAAATACCAGCCCAAATATTATTTTTTTCAGGATATTGGATGTTTGTGCACACATGTAATCGGGGATTTTCTGTGCTCCGTGCTCGAGTATTTTGAACATTTGGTTCATTGTTCAACGTGAATATGCATTCGTCTGTGAAACAAATGGATGAAATGAAGTGTCGGTCACGATTTGCCTTTTCCTGCATAATTTCGCAAAATGTATTTCTAGATCCAAAATCAACTTGAAGAAGTTCTTGATGGGTGTGAAATTTGTAAGATTTATATCCATGCTTTTTTTAAATGTTCAGAATTGTTGAATGGTTATAACCACATTCAGAAGCAATATCTTATACTATACGTAGAATTATGATTTATCATAGCCAGTACCATTTCTTCATTCACTTCGTTATGACGTCTTCTATTATTATTATTTTCTTCATTACCTGAGGTCACAGCTACACTAGCTGTGTTCTCAAATTTTTTAACAAGTTTAGAAATTGTTGCTATACTAGCAATTCGTGTATTTTCGTACTTTACGGAAAACAAATAACGTATTCTTGTAAACTATTTCCACCATAATAATTTTTTTATAATGAAAACTCGTTCCTCATTCGAATAAACATTAATTGTTATTAACTTTTTATTAGAGAAAATTTCGAAAATTTGACAGAAATTGAATGACATATTGACCGTTAGTATGAACAACTGATTAAGGGTGATTATCGAGCATTTGACTAGCATTGTTTTATCTCTGTCATTCGTTTATGGATCCTTTTAGAGGAAAATACTTCAAATAATAGTTATAGAAAAATTAATTGCCCGCATCTTTTATTTGAAGAATTTTCCTCTAAAATAATCTCTAAACGATTGACAGAGATAAAACAATGCTAGTCAAATGCTCGCTTATCACCCTTAATCACCGTTCATACTAGCATTTTTGTATGCAATTTTTAATTCTAAACAATTTTGTACTCTACAGTTTTTGCCGTAGAATGAACAGGAGAGCAGGAAATTGCAAAAAACTAAAATCCCATGTTAAATCCCTATGTTCACCCCTAACCGCCACCACCCAGTATATACAGAACCGTGCAGTCAGATTAAAAAAAAATTACATATAACAAAAAAACAACACATTACATTAAAATAGAGATTTAGTACAGAGTACATGTACAGTACGGTGCAGTCAGATTTAGAAAAAAATATTTACATATAACAAAAAAATAACACATTATAATAAATCCTGAGTACATAGTACAGTCAGATTTAGAAAAATATATTTATTAACTTGAAATTTGGGAACTGTGACGATGATTAGATCATGAGGAAAAGTAGGCCTTAGGTTCCATTTTTTTAATAAATGATATAATATAATAATTATATAAATTTATTTAGTGGACGTTTCGGACACAATATTTGTCCATCATCAGCATTTGAAATTATAAAAGTGTAGTGCTTTACATGTTAATTATATAAGTTACAATATTTATTGATACATTGTTTAAATGAAGTCCAACACTTTATCGAGAAATATAAAAGTAACTTGAGAACATTGTGAATGCCATGACGGCAAGCTAAGCATTGAAAAATATATTTAGATATAACAAAAAATAACACGTTGTAATAAATACAGAGTACGTAGTACAGTGCAGTGAGAGTTACGTTTGAATTTATTGTAATCCGTATAATATTTACAAATTAATGTTAGAAGAAGTACATTTAAAACTCATTATTATTTTAATACAGATTTATAAGCATATAATTAGGAAATGTCTTGAACGCAAATTTCTGGTACGGTCCAGGATAGAAATTCTACTTGGCTTCTTACCACAAGTCCCATAAAACTTTATCACGGGCACTTGGCCGATTCTATATTGAGTTTCACAGATTCCTTCCTCCAACTATACTTACGTAATTTTGCCCGTAGAATTGAATGACTTAGGCCCGGTATTTCAGTACAGGATTAAAATCTTGGTTACATGATCTCGTTTAGCTTGTAACCGACATTTTAACTCGGCATTCGTATTTCAGTATCTAAATCCAGATTAACTTAACCGAGATTTGCTAACCGAGAATTTTGTTGTGTTGGTAGTAGAATTTGAAGTGACATTCATGTCGAGCATGCGCAAAAGCGATGTCTTTAAAGTCAGCTGTCAAAATCACATGTTAAATAGTTGTCAATAACAGCCTGACAGTTATAGCTTTCGCCTAAACTTTAAATAATATTATGGATGGTTACATGTTGACTTCAAGCGAATCTTCGTCTGATTCAGACGATGAACAAATTATTAATTTTGTTAATCATTTGGGACGAATACGAAAGAACCACAGACTACAAATAAGAAAAGATCATTTTCAATATTGGGACGACGATGAATTTTATTGCAGTTTTCGGCTATCCAAGGAGTCTGTGACCGAATTGTTGGAGGAAATTATTGAAACTATAAAACATTCTACCACCACCAGTTCCTTGATATTTTTTCTTATCTGCGGCATGGTTTCTTACGGCTGCTTTCTTTATATTTGCCCATTTCTCTTTTAACATTTTCTCTGTTCGTGGCACACGACCAGAAAGTGCATTAAATTTTTTCATACTTTCTATCCAAGCCGCTGATTTTTGCTTGTGATTTACAACCCCCGTTTTCTTACATTCTATTATATCTCGTTTCTCACCTACTACTTCAACTAATAAATTTATTTCGTCCTCTGTGAAATTTTTAGAACGTGAATTTTCCATTGTGCTATCCTCAAACGTCAAAATTATATATTTCAGTATTTCACATAACCAAAGTTTCAAAACATTTTTCTGCGCATGACTTAACCATGAAATTTTGGGTTAACCTACCTTCACATGCCGGTTTAACTTTTCGGTTACATTAAACTCGTTTAACTCTTAACTGAAAACTGAAATACGTCTAACCAATAAAAAAACGGTTAACCAAAATTTTTTGGTTTAACCTTGTACTGAAATACCGGGCCTTAGTCGCCAGGCATGTATCTCCGTTCATGTTTGGGTTATTGAATTTTAGGGGTCCAAGTTTGAACGCAAATACCTCACAACTAAAACAGTAAAATAGATATTAAAGTATAAAAAGTAGGTCATACACAACATTCTGTTGTCGAATTTAACAGCAAACTGTGTACATGAGATATAATATTTTGTAGGATCTTATTTACCAAGAAGAAGGTGCAAGAATGCATCGAAACGTCGGTGTGTTGTAAATGAATAAAAGCTGTTTGAGATTTCGAGTAATAATTGTTATTGTTAAGACTAAATTCATACCACAGTCGAGAAATTTCCTACACATTAAAAGCAAATTTTTGAAAAATTATATAAAACGACATAAAAATACGTTGGTAATTTTTGTAAAAAGTTACAAGAATTACTCTTGGAATCGTTTAAGTTAAAGTTTTTAATACGATTGTCTCTCCTTACAAATTGTAGAAAGACATCTCATCCAATTCGATGAAATAGGCAAAATTCGTTTCCTTTATGTACTTCACTTTAGAACGGAAGAATCGAAATACTAACCAAAATAAAACAGGATCAACTACGTTGTTATTGTTTTAGAATTCTATAAGAGGTTCTTGTTTTATTTTACCAGGAATTCTATAAAACTTTTGTAATTTAACAAGCTTTTCGTGCTGTAAGTTTTCACTCACATACTTGGGAAACTATTATTAAATAAATATAATGTTAAAGTCTGTTGTTCTTCGCTTACACTACACAGGGATATAATTGAAGAAGATATTCACTTCAGCGAAAGTTTGTTAGGTACCAATATGAGATTGAAAAACTAATTCATGAGTTATAAAATTATTAAGCATATATTAGACCTTTACAATTTAAAGAGATAGAAGATCTCCATTACTATTATTCACGAAAGATAACTATTCAAGGTCATTTGTTCGAAGAAAGAATACCCAGCACTTTATAGCAGTAGGTTAGCAACATTTTGTATTAGAAAGAGAAATATTAGTTGACGTATGTCTATTTAATTTATGTGGTATAATAGAAGTACGTGAATGGTGCCATTACTTTCCAACACACTAAAAATAGTAGTGATGTATGTTGTAGAGTTACAGATTACAAATTATCTGTACTAATTGATATAAAAACTACAAAAATATGGAAATTTTTATTTTGTTTTTATTTATTCATATAAATATGTAATTAATATATTTATGCAATAACCAGAGATGTCGCGCGTCCATAATTTAAAAAAAATACACAATATGTATGCACTTTATTTTAAAAAAATTGATGTGGGCAGCACATTACCTTTCGTCAGTTTCATGTATTTTGTACAAAATCCATATAGAAAGTTTCTTGCACATGATTCCATATTTCAAGTACATTACCTTTTGTCAGTTCTATGTATTTTGAACAAATTCCATACAGAGAGTTTCATATAAGATATTCTATGGCCCGCATTCTCACCTCTTTGAAATAGCGTTACTTCCGAAAAATCGCTACTTCAACTGTCAGATGTCTACTTTAATGTTAAAAATTAGAGAAATAAAAATAAATTAATTTAAATAGCATTTATTTCAAATATTACAGGTTTCATTTACAAAAATATGAAACCTAATCTTGTCTATAAATAAAATTTAAAAAATCAAAATAGCGCTACTTTGGAACTAGTGCTATTCTGAGAGGTGAGAATACGGGTTAATATTTCCAGTAAAAATATAACAAACATATGTCAATTGTACTTGACACTGACATCTGTCAAACAGTATTTTCTTAATATAGTAGCGGTTTCTAAGGTTACAGCATAGTTAGCTGCTTTATGAAATTCAATTTCTTTATAATTTTTTAACTCTATTGGGATTTTCATGTATCAAGAGATGGCGCTAATCGTATTAAACAATGGTACAATTTTTGTTGACATTTGTAAACGTAGCATTGCTGTCAATTGTGTTTCTTTAGTTTTCGAATTATTTTCTTATTTATTAGTATTTTTTATTTATAATTCAAGTATGTATAATAGACTTATTGTAGTCCAATAGTTGTAGTTTTATGTAAATATCAAATGTGTACCAATGTTTGTAGTTCTAATATTCGCCGCTAGTTAGAGTATTCTTATTTGAAAATCCCAATATCCATTGAATATGAAGTATATAAAATGTAATCAAATCGTATAGAGAATAAAATATACTTTAATATTTATAATAACATTGAATATGGAAAAATGATATTTAACAGTGTTTTTTCAAGAAAAACTGTTAAAATCTTAAAATGAGGGTACTTCCGGTTGACTAATTATAATCAAAATCTAATCATCTCTTCATATGGATGTAAAGAAAAGGAATATGAAAGAATTATAATTTTTTGAAATGTAGTAGGTATTTAAGTTATCGGATCCGAAAAAATCGTTACACACACACACACACACACACACACACACACACATACATACATACATACATACATACATACATACATACATACATACATACATACATACATACATACATACATACATACAGACATCATCGTAAAAATAGTAAAATCTTATTCCAGAGACTCTAAAACGTGCTTATTCATCAAAAACTCACCACCAAATTTTTTGACCAGAGACAATACCTTCCTTACCTAAAGGTAACGGAAGGTAAAAAACGTAGATTTTCAAAACCTCCCTTTAATGAAAAAAGTACAATTTTAATCATTCGCTATTTTATTATACAGGGCTAATTATTTAAATCCCCGCCAGACGGAAGTAACTACTTCTGTCGCTCGAGAAAAAAATGTGTCATTTCAGACATGATTTTTTTGGTTCGTTTTTAATATTTACTCGTAGGTAAACACGGATGGCACCCTCACATGCACACCTCTATACAAAAACACTTACAAACAGTGCCAATAGGAACTATATTTTGACATCAGAATATTTTCTGCAAATTAAGGACACAATAAGAATTCCCCCATTCTCTGTATATGACAGTTTTATAGTGTGTCCCTATAACCCTACATATCCCCACAATATTCCTTATATCTCGTTGAAGTAGCGCATACAAACTGTTGTCGTTTCCATAAACACAATTTTTCCAATGTGATCAACTGTCAATAATGATTCCAAACCACACCACCGTGGCTTGGGTCTAATGTTTGTTTGTTGTTATGCCAGCAGAGCAGACTAGATTCCTTTAGTCCTGTAAATAATGGCAACATAGCAAAATTCACCCGACCGGTAAATAATAGCCACAAGTGTGCTACAATGATCTACTCCACATAATTGTCTCCCAGTACTTACTATGATAATATATCAGCGCCGACTTGGCAACATGTAATTGTAATGAAATAGGTTAGGAGTAATTAATCCAATAGTGGTGAATGAAATTTACTACAAGTAGTTCTAAATGATAAATGCATAACTGCATAAATAAACCACAATAATTTTCGCTTATTTATAACGAACTCCACGAGACTGGCAACATCTAATCATTATTATAACTAAGGAATTAAAAAAGAAATCATGTGTTTCCTCAGTAAATACATTTTTTTTTTCAAAAAACACCTGTTGTTAACTTGCCTCAAAATGCAACAAAATACTAGAACTTTGTATATTATAGTTATTTATAATATAAGTGTTAAAAGTGACATTTTATTTTGTGAGAAGGAAGTTTGGAACACGACGCGAAGCGGAGTGATCCAAAAGTTTGAACAAAAGCCAGCAAATTGGTTCTTTGTTGGAGTGAAACTATTATATGTGTTGACCATCATGAATAGCGGTTGTCCTGAAAAATTCGTCAATTGTGCAGCCTTTGTGGTAATGAGTGGGTGTTATTTTAAACTAAAAAATCTGATGTGGCCAGCACATTATCTTCCGTCAGCTCTATGTATTTTGTATAAATGTCATACAGAAAGTTCCTTGCAAAAGATTATATTTCTTGTACATTACCTTAAGGCAGTTGTATGTATTTTATACAAATTCCATACAGAAAGTTTCTAACAAAAGATTCTATACTTCCAGTAAAATCATAACATAAACATACTGTCAACTGCACTTGACACTGACACCTTTCAATCAGAATTTTCTTAATGTAGGAGCTGTTTCCAGAGTTATAGCAAAGCTGACTAGTATATAAGATATTTAATTTCTTTATAATTTTTTAACTCTATGTCCATTTAAAGAAGTATAAAATGCATTCAAATCGTATAGAGAATAAATAATTCTTTGATATTTATAACAACATTAAATGTGAAAAAATGATATTCAACATCGTTTTTTCAAGAAAAACTGTTAAAATCTTCAAATGAGGGTACTTCCGGTTGGCCAATTATAACCAAAATCTAATCAGCTCTTCACATGGATGTAACGAAGAGGAATGCGAAAGAATTATAATTTTTAGAATTGTAGTGAGTTATCGCATTAGCAAATTTTGTCACACACAGACACACACACACACACACACACACACACACACACACATATACACACACACACACACACACACACACACACACACACACACACACACACACACACACACACACACACATACAGACATCATCGTAAAAATAGTTAAATCGTATTCTAGGGACCCTACAACGTGTGCTTATTCATCAAAAACTCCACCGAATTTTTTGACCAAAGACAATACCTTCCGTCACCTTTAGGTAAAAGAAAAAACTATTTAAAAATACTAAAACTCCACTCCATATTAATTTTTAATCATTTAAACAATAATGAAATACAAAAGTATTTTCAAAATACCTTTTCCTTTCGATTTGATACAGATTGAATAGTAGTGAAGCACGGAACAATATGTATTTATGTATCAATTCGTGTGAGTGCAATCACTAAGTTATTATTTGTCAAGTATGTCAATAATTGTGTTCCCTTTGACTTGTGCCATTTTTACCGACAGACTCACCAGTAACAAATAATTGTACAAGTACATGACATGGTAGTGTACGCTATTAACAAATATTGACCAGGTACACCAGTCATCTGAGCCTGGCTTTAAATAGAATAAAGAATGAAGAATATAATAATTTAAATTTTTGAATAATTAAATTAATCTTTATCAGTATGTACAGGTGTCTCATTTTCGATGTTTTTTTAAGGTATCTCGGATAATTTAATGATAGAGCAAAACCGTTTGAACTTTTCACCGCAGGGATTTTCGATCTTCTTTTGTTTCTGAGCTACAGGCAAAAACTCGTTTTTCGCTCATTTTGAAAATATATCATATCTTATTTATTATGATATTTTGAGAAAAAAAGTTTTTACAAAAATTTTACCGTTTTCTAAATAGAATAAAATGGCGTAATTAGATTTTTTGAAAACTTAATAATTCTCGAGATATAACACAAATTTATGATTTTTTAAATGGGAACCTATGTTGAAAATAGTCTTTTTGCTTATTTTATAAGCTTTTCAATAATATATAACAAATCTACATTCTTTTGTTTTAAACATTAATAAAAGACGAATTATTAATTTATTGAGGTGAAAATATTGGAAATTATTAAGGAACAAATGAAAAAATTTATTACAAATTATCATTTGTTTATTTTGATTCAAGATCTATTAATTATGTTCCCAAAATTATTCTTAACCAATTATTTTCGGGATAGTTAAATTCCTGTTATCGACGTTAATGTTGGCTTTGACACAATCCGAAAAAGATGGTTTAATATGCTTTTGAAGTAAATAAATTGAAAAAATGAGTAAAACTGAAACGAATACTATTAGAAATATGCAAATGATCATGTGTAATAGATTTTTTATTTGTTTTATTTTATTTTAAATTTTTTCAACCCAATTAATTAATAATTATTTCTTATTAAAATTTAAATCAAAAGAATGTAGACTTGTTATATATAATAATCGAAAAGCTTATAAAATAAGCCAAGACTATTTACAACATAGTTTCCCATTTATAAAATCTTAAGTTTGTGTTATATCTCGAAAATCATTACCTTTAAAAAAAATTACGCCATTTTATTCTATTTAAAAAACGGTAAATTTTTTGTAAAAACATTTTTTCTCTAACTTTTATAATAAATTATAGATATGAGATATTTTCAAAATGAGCGAAAAACGAGTTTTTGCCTGTAACTCAGAAACAAAAGAAGATCGAAATTTCCTGCGGTGACTATTAAACATTTCTGGAAAATTTGACCCTGGAATGTGCAAACGGTTTTGCTCTATCATTAATATTACCTGAGATACCTTAAAAAAACATCGAAAATGAGACAGCCTGTACATCATTATTCATTTTATCTACAATCTTTGCATTTTTTAGATTTCTATGGACATTGAAAAACATTGAAAAAATCTGATGTAGCCAGCACATAACCTTCCGTCAATTCTATGTTTAAAATAGCAATGAGCTTTAAGTAAAATATAACTTCCGATTGATCGCTTGTAAACAAAATCTAATTTGTTGTTCCAATAAATAGAA